>JAPMOQ010063627.1:205558-226000 GCA_026543055.1 Argiope trifasciata
ATTTTCATTCAATGTTATTCTTTTCCAGCAAATAGCGACGAATAATCATTTAAAAAAGAGAAAGAAACTCGATTTATCTTGGCGAATAAAAGCTCGTATGGATCCTAAATTTTGATGCATAACATATTTGTCACGGAGAGCTTCATACTGTCCTGTAAAAGAATGATGAAATACCCTTAAATTGAAAATATCTATATCATTTCTATAGATAATTAATTTCACAGGTTATATTTACGTGGAATAGAGATTAAAACGCAGATTTTCCCAGCTTCAGAAAAATATTTCTTTGTTTCTAATGTGACATTTTATTTTTATTACACTATATTACAATAGATTTCTTAAAGTAATTGTAGCATCTTGCAAAACATAACAACTGTCGATCTACTTTGAAACCCAACAGTTTTTAGAATAGGAATTAAAAAAACTTTGGGTTTGGTTTCGTTATACTAGAGTCCCGTTTTAACATTTACCGCTACTGGTGAGATATCTCGTCTGTCAGATAGTTCCAATTACGGGTTTCTAGGGGCTAAAATTTGTCTGTTATGGCTGTTTAGATGGGTTGATAGATGTGTATTAAAAGGTTCACCTATCTTAATTGGCATACAAAAAATTTAACCCACAGAAAACCTGTAATTGGAAATATCCGAAAAATGAGATATTTTGTCGGTAGCAGTGAAAATGTGAAAGCAAGACTACGGCTGTTTTTGTACAAAGTTTAACTATATTTTGAATCAGATTAAAAAAATTTTAACAATTTATAAATATGTTAGTTTTTTGCGTTACTTTTAAAAGAAATGTTAGGGCAATTAACTTTTTGAGAAGCGATGAAAGATCATTTCATACAACAAAATGTTTCCTTAATTATAAAAAAAGATGCAGGCATTCAAGAGATTACATGTATTATTATAATGTGATCCTCGTATTAAGCATATTTTTATTTGTCCACGCTCAAAATAAAAATATTATTTTGTCATGCGCGTATTTATGCAATGTAACGTTCAATAGTTAATTTGGTTAACATTATAACCTATACTATAAATATATGCTATGTAACAAATATTGTAAATTTTTCTAATACTTAATTATAATCATAAAGATTGATTGGTAATTAAAAAATATTTTTTTTCATTAATTAATACAAGAATATCATTTTTTCCAAGTAGCGTTAAGTTTATCAAACTATATAATAAATACACTGATGGAAAAAAAATCCCAACTCTAGGAAGGAGCTGTGATAGATAAACGAAATTTGGTAGCCGTGTTTATACATCTGAAAGATGACGTCGATTAAAATTTCGAGCTACGCGCGTAAGTGTGGCGCTAGTAGCGACACTATGAACATGCAAATGAGGTTTGCTTTAAATAAGAGCTATAAGGTTCGTGATCGTTATTTACAGTTGAGAATTGACGTAGTGGGTTAATGTTAGTCAAGGATGCCTCTGAGAAGACGAAGAATCCATTATCAACAGCTCACTGAGTTTGAACGAGGTCGTGTTGTAGGGCTACGAGAAGGCGGGTTTTCTTTTCGCGATATTGCTGAAAGACTTGGCAGGAATGTATCCACTGTGCATGAGTATTAGCGGCAGTGGTCAAGGGCAGGTACTGCCTCAAGGAGACCAAGTTCCGGGTGGCCACGTGGTACTACTGAGAGCGAAGACCGTCATATTCGGCGTATGGCTCTGGCTAATCGTACTGTGTCTGCAGCTGAAATTTGAGCTACAGTTGGCACCACAGTGACACAACGAGTTGTTACAAATCGGTTACTTCAAGGACAGCTCCGAGCCAGACGCCCTGTACAGTGCATTCCACTGACTCCAAACCATTGCCGTTTGCGACGTGAGGGGTGTCAAGCTAGAGCTCATTGGAGGATGGAGTGCAGATCTGGTGTTTTTTCTGATGAAAGCCGGTTCTGCCTTGGTCGCAGTGATAGCCGTTTTTTGGTTAGAAGGAGACCAGGTGAACGCCTGCTAGTGACCTGTCTGTGGCCTAGACACACAGGGCCTACTCAAGGAGTTATGGGTTGGGTAGCAATTTCATATGACAGCAGGAGCACTCTCGTGGTTATCCCACGTATCCTGACTACAAATTTGTACGTCAGTCTAGTGATACAACCTGTTGTGCTGCCATTCATGAACAGCATTCAAGGGGTGTTTTCCAACAGGATAACGCTCGCCCTCATACCGCTGTTGTAACCCAACATGTTCTACAAAGTGTCGACATGTTGCCTTGGCCTGCTAGATCACCAGATTTTTCTCCAATCGAGCACGTATGGGACATCATTGGACGACAGCTCCAGCGTCATCCACAACCAGCATTAACCACCCCTGCATTGACCGCCCAAGTGCAACAGGCATGGAACTCCATCCCACAAACTGATATCCGACACCTGTACGACACAATGCATGCACGTTTGCATGCTTGCATTCAGAATTCTGGCGGTTACACCGGTTACTAATGTACCAACATTTCACATTTGAAATGGCTCTTCTCGCCAATAGCTCTACCTGTGATCTTGAAACTTTAACCAATTAAATATGTTATCTAGACAAATGTATTTCTAAAATTTCATTACTGTACAATAATTTTTTCCTGGTGTTGGGATTTTTTTTCCATCAGTGTAAATTTAAAGAAATTCTAATGTATGTGAAGATAGAAATAAAAATTTTATGCATTTTTTCTGTTAGAGGTCACGATATTGCATATAATTCCAGCTGCCTTAAGCTGTATGTATGCTGAAATATGAAAAGAAATCTATAAAAATAATTCCACAACATTCAGTGACATTCTATTATAGAATCAGCGTGACAATTTCTTAGAATTTTTTCATTAATAAAATTTTAAACAAGAATTTCAGAGATTATGAAAGTAGACATTTATTTTAACTCTAAAATTTCGTCGTCTATTCAATCTTTCTCAAGTATTTTACGCATTCTAATAACAAAGAAAACGAACTGCAGCAGACAAATAAATATGGTAATCATCCTATTAAGTTTGGGACAAATCTCAGAAATTCATTAAATATGGAACTTTAATTTTACTTCCCGTGGTATTAAAATATATAAAAATTTACATTCATAATTGCAAAAATCTAAATTTTTGCAATATAATTAAGTAGAAGGCCAGGAATGCCTTCAGGATGAATAGAGGTAAGTTGATTTTATTCCGAGATTCTTAAATAATTCGGTTTATTATAAGATTATTCAAATATTTTCTATCTCATTCATAAACAAAGTTGTAATTATAA
This sequence comes from Argiope trifasciata, assembly GCA_026543055.1. Classification (NCBI taxonomy): domain Eukaryota; kingdom Metazoa; phylum Arthropoda; class Arachnida; order Araneae; family Araneidae; genus Argiope; species Argiope trifasciata. Next base: position 208,803 of record JAPMOQ010063627.1, read on the forward strand.
CATATATAACGAACCTGATAGAATGTTAATTTTAAAAAGTTAAAAAAAAAACGTAAATATAAATTGTGGAAATTTGCAAAAAATTTAAAATAAAAATATTTTTAAAACCCTTGTCCATCATTTTCGTTTTTATATATCTTTTTTTTTTTCATTTTTATATATCTTTTTTTTTTCATTTTTATATTTCTTTTTTTTTTTCATTTTTTTTTTTTTTTTTTTTTTCTTTTTTATATTTCTTTATTTTCATTTTTATATTTTTTCTTTTTTTTTTGTACCTATTTGCATTTTGCTATTCATTTGCATTGACGACTCAATTATCTGATCTGAATCAGAATCCAATAATTTTTTTAAAGTTTTTATTTACAATTCTTTTAATCCTATTTTTGTGGTTGGTGTATCAGGGACAGTCATTTGAGCTCCTTTTGGCTAATAAAATAAACTCTCATCATCAGTTACTCTTTATTTCAATCTCCAGAGACGATTATTTTCAACCATGCACGAGATTAAGATAAGGAAGAATGAGCTCATTGCCGGAATTTACTTAACTGCTAAATGAAGCATCTCTTCTTTTCAACTTACCTTTCACATCTATTTTTTTGGTCTATCAGTGGAGCGATTTCACATCTATCCACCTTTTACATCTTTCACATCTTCATAATCATCTTACCTTCACATGAGCTTTAGTTTTTATTACCTTCAATTATTCAAAACCTCTGAACGAAAACAGGTCCATATTCTCATATAATAAAAAATTATTAAGTATCAAAATATCATTGACTTTCGTAAAAACTAAATTTGCATTCTCCATCCTCACTTGAAAAATGCTGAAATTCTTGCAGTGTCCCGATTTAGCTACTGCCTACAGATTTTAATTTGCATTACAAGCTGCTAAAACTATATTAAGAGTCTTAAAAATTAATTAATTAATATTTTTTAAAAATGTATTAACAGCAAGTGTCATTCTCTACGAGTTTAAAAAATATGTTTGAACTTGGGTGGATGAATATAAAGTATTTTATTAATGAATCTGAAATCTGAACTATAAACAAATATATATAGGAAGAATATGAACTCACAGTAGAATATGAAAACAACAAAATGTTTCAGAGTTTATAGATAGTCGAAAATTTAAAACACTATTGATATAATTATTTTGCAGTTTTCTATGACTTTACTTTTTTTAATTAACTATTTATCTTTTATATTGCATAAAATTCTTTTCACACAGTAATTTTTATGATTTTAATGTTTAATTTGAAGTTGCCTTTTATCTTTTCAACAGTTGATAAAAAAGAAACTTATTCGCGTTTCTTCGTAGAATACATTAAATTCAATGAATATGAAAGTTTCAGGAGAATGTGTTAACTCTTTTAAATGCCATCGAATGAAAAAAAAAATATGAATTCGAAGATTTTTGGTGTCGGGATATCAGAAATGTCTAGACAATCCTTGCGTGTTTTTTTTTAAATCCTTGAGTCAAATGACGACAATTGAAATCAAAATATTTTCCTTTAACTTTCTTATGTAAAGAATAAGATTTACCGCTAAGCAATTGCAATTATCTTCTCATCAAATGAAAGGGCAAAGTGTGAATTAGAACTATAAATTATTGTTGCAAGAAATTATTAGATAAAAGATTAAAACTTGTAAATCATTTAAAAATTTTATGCAAACATTTATATGGAAAGGTTTCTTATCTTTCTACAAATCTTTAAGATATTTATTACGAAAAAATTAAAGGAATTTAATTTTTTGTTTATTGTTAATATTATGTGAAAATCAAATGATATTTATATTTTTGTTCTATTTTGTGAATTTTAATTAGTTAAATTATGGAAAGCATTAAACATTATCAGTATCTGATAATGAATTTGTTAAATTGAAACTTTGTATTCCTCGATGACTATACATTATTTCAATAAACATATATAAATATTAGTATATGAAATATCAGAAATTGATCTTTCCGCCGACTTAATTTTAATTAAAAGATAAGTGCTGATTGAAATGTAGAAAAGGGAAAGTTTGATCTACTTACACGGGGAATAAAAAATTATTCAAATTTTGAAGAAATCTTCTTTCTAAAGGCATAGTTCGAAAATTACCAAATCTTTATATTACTGTTTGTCATTAAAGTACTAAATTCTTTGCAAGTTATGGTTCCAATGGCTTTAATTGGATGTTGGCATCAGGGCCATATGAATCCAGTGTATATTTTTTCAGAACTTCGGTGTGATGCAATTATATTTGTGATTCTTAGATCTTCCTCTTTGTACCGTTAAATGAACTTAGTTGTTTAAACTTCTATTCATGTACATCCCTCATGATAGAACTTAACGATTCAAAGTGTACTGATAAAAAAATAATTAGAAATAAATTTCATTTAATTATGATTTAAATATACTGGATTTTAAAGTAATAAACAAATCAATATGACAAAATATTTATTGTAAAAATCAATTATTAGATGAAATAGATTGTGAAAATCAATTATTAGATGAAATAGATTGTAAAAATCAATTATTAAATGAAATAGATTGCAAAAAATAAAAGATGATAAAAAAATAATTGCAAGTTCTATTTGAGAAAATGTATTTCCAAAATTTCTGGAGTTAAATTAACTTATTTGTGCAAATTATTATTTGTATTATGTTTTAGTAAATAATAGTAGCCAATTACTAAAGGATTCGTTTTGAGTTCATGAGTCAAACTGTCCTTTAATATAGCCATCATCCAAAATTAAATGAATTATGGTATGTTGCACAGCGAACTATTGAAAGTAAAGCGTTAATATTTAAAAAGAAATATGGTATTTTTACAATGTCTTACTAAAAATTGATTGTAAGTTGTTTCTCAAAGTTGACTGTTGGGTTGAAATTCCATATTACAAAATCTCATTCAAATGCAATTTAAAAGTATCAAGGAAATTAATATTCAATAAAAATTGCATAAATAATTATATTTACCTTTCAACTCTGCTAGGGATTCGTTTTACTTTAGTTTTTCCCTAAACGACATGGAGAAAAATCTTATCTCATAAATGATAATATCTATTTTCTTAATATTAAGAACTTTCATTTTAAAAATCCTGCATTCTTTCGAAAATGATATCACAATTCTATAAAATATTTTACGCAAAAGAGTAACCAAAGTACGATACCAAAAGTAATTTGATTTACATCCACCATAGACACGCTGAAAATTCTGCGTTATTTTATTTTTTAGGCGAAAGAAAGAGAAATTCAGAGCCATGGAGAAATAAAACAATGAAAACCGAATCTTAAAATAACATTTCATAATCGAATATCTTGCTTGGGAGGAAAGTTAGTAGAAAGAATACCTGCAGCGAATGTTTACATCTTTTCAGTTCATTTTCGCAATACAGAAATTCAAATATACCTTAATGCTTTACGAATCTGGAAATGTTTGAAATATTCTGGGTATAACCGTTTGTGCTTTGTTTAGTATTGCTTTATTCATTTGGATGTTATTTGATTGAGAGTTGAATGCTAGAGGACGATTTAACAGCTGCTTCTGTCGAATAAATAGTAAATCGGAAACATATATATATTTTGCAGAGATACCTAAAATCGCTTCGTGTATTTATTTCTTTTTCGACTGCAGTGTTTGTAATTTTTTGAAAGCCTGTTTAAATGTATTTCTAAATGCGTTGTATTTTATGGTACAGGACTCAGAAATATGAAAAAGTGAAAATGTACTTTATTGGTGATAAGAGATTTTTAATCAATAGTTTTTTTACAATCGATCATATTTTCGTTTACAGAATGTAAGTAAATTTCCTATGAGTTTAGCGTTTTATCCTACGAGAGGCAATGTAAGGTAGATAGGTATTTGGAGTTGATAGGCACAAGAACCAGATATGGCTACGTTCAGCCAAACATGTGGTAAAAAGAAGCCATTGTTTAAAAAGGTAAAATTCTAAAAATGCTGACATTGTTAGAAGTATTTTTTGTTATAGTGTTGCAAAAGATATATAGGTAATGCTGTTAAGTGTTAACATATAAAAATGAAAACCTGACGAAAAATTGCTGAACAAAATAGAAGTAAAGTGTCGCGTTCAAATCCTACATATAGTTTATCCGTTCTTCATTTCCATTTCATAAAATCTTCTCATAATTTACTCTCACTGTAAGCTTTTTTTCTAAATTTTCCTGCTGTTCTAGGGAGAAGTTTCGATTTTTATTCTGAATTCAGCTTAGTTAGAGGTTCGCAAACTCATTAGTCTACGGAGCTAATTATCAGCAGTTTAACAACTCAAATCAATTTTGAGAACACATTTATGAATAGATAAGTAAATCTTACTAGAATCTACATACTATATTCTGTAACTTGATACATTTAATCAAGTTAATGGCGCTTTTTACTTGATAACTACTTTGTGGAAGGGTCACACTTAAATAGCCAAAGAGTTATATTCGATTGCTGAGAATGTGCAGAGTCTGATATACCAGTTAGCACAGCAGGTTGCAATATGCTGTGCAATATTTTGTGATATTATATGATAATAATCAACAATATTATGCAATATTGTTAGTATTTATAAATGTCATACATTATTGTACAACGTTTGTGTGTTATTAAGGTATTTATTAGACAAAACCCACGTTTGTTTAACGAACAACGGTTTGCTGACCACAGGGTAATATGACTGTCATGATCTAAAAGCAGTCCTCGGACATTGTTCCAATGTTGTAATCACCTGTTTCGCTTTTCTTTTCGAAGTATTTATTTAATTTCTCCGCCTGGATGTTTTTCCTCAAATTTTTAATTATTTTGCATTGTTAATTCATGACAAAGAAACAGTTGTTTCAATAGTGATTGGATTTTGGAGTCAAGCCCATACAATCCCAACATTAGAAAAACATATTTATGTCTATGGACAGAATTTGATTTTTTCTCATTTATAAAGCTGGATAGTTTAAAAACATAAAGCACTTTTTAAGCTTTTAGTAAGCAACATTGCTTCTTTAAATCCTTGTGAATTCGCTACCACTTGTCAATCAGTAGCAATATTAAAATGAACTACATGCTTTTAAATTCATGTGAATAAATTATAGATTTACTTATTATTGATCACTACGAAAAATCGATTTTCTTAATACATGGAATAAATAGTATTCATTCTTTGTTAACAAAGTAGTCAGTACAATTAGGACAGCAAAAACTTTTTTTTCCAAACACTAATTGGGGCATTTCCTATGCTGTCTTTTTTACAACAGCGACTTTAAAGTTGTAGCTTGAAATCTATTAGGAAAAATAATGAGAGCTCTTTGCATTGGATACTTTCTATAGTAAGTTCTTTTCTTATAAAAATAATAAAAAAATAGATCGCCTTCACTGAATGTGAAGGCGAAAATTGTTGAAACCTCAAAATATGAAGGCAAAAATTGTTGAAGCTTCAAATTTTGAAGACAAAAAATTGTTAAAATCTCGCAATGCGTATGCAACAAATTGGCTATTTATCCCTTTTGGATAATTATTTGTTAAAAAGTAACTTAAATAAAATAAATGTGTTGTCCAAAGTTGGAATCGAATTAATTTTTTATATTACTTGTTTAATGTTAAAGCATGCAACGACAATGCTATGTCATTTTAAAATTAGATTACATTTGATTTGATTTAATGGTGATTAATGGCATAAAAACGCTCTTTATTATGCTGCTCTGAATTACGGTATGAATTAAAAACTTGTTTAATAAGCTTTTAGATTATGACTTCATATGATCATAAGTTCCTACTTTTTACGGTATGCAGTAAACAGCTCTAAGGAAACTTTAAAATAGAATTATTTTCAATTAGATCAAATAGTAAAAACCTATTATTTTAAAAATGTAAAAATGAAAGATTTACTTTGGATAGAATGTTTTTTAAAATGTTACAGGTTGACTGAAAGCAATGAATTCTTTGTGAAATAAATTGTGGGCAATGAATTAGAAAGTGTTGAATTGACAGCATAAGCACACTGTACTGTGAGAGGGGGGATTCCTTCAACAACACATTCCTATGGCCTATTCTTAATAGATAAGAATTGTGATATGTTTTCCGTTAGATAAGCTGGGTCAACTATAAATGATGGATTTAATTGAAAAACTTAATTTTATTCATAAGATTAATTCACCTCGCCATTTTGAGTAAAAATGGATTTTAAAGCTTTTTACATCACTGACAGGGACAGGATAGTTTAAAATAGTAGAGACCGATTTTGCTAAACTGTCAAGTAATTAATTAATTGTTAGCTATCCTGATGTGAGATGGAACCCATCAAAAAGGAATAGAGGATCCCTTATATGAAGGCCAATAAAAGGCTTAAATTTGAAGTTTATATTTAATTGATTTATTTGTTTCAATTTTGAAATAATATATCAGCGATTAAACAGACTGAAAGCTGCAACTGAAGAATGAATTGGAATTAAAAAAATCAACTTTGAAAAATTTATAATTATATTAAAACACCAATTCGTTACATTTTTAAAAATATGTTATAACACTATATTTAGTAAGCCAATTAAAATCACAAATTGAAAGAATGAAGCAGAATATGTGAAAAAAATGGACAATATGTCTCAAAAAACTTTTCAACTCTTGACTACTTATATAAATTTAATCATGTAATCTTAATCAATTTCGAATAAAATAATAAAGTATAAAGAAAATAAATAATAATAAGAAGAAAATTATAAGAGTATGAAATCCATCCCAAACCGTTCATATGACATTTAATCTTAATCCGAATAATCACATATACTACTAATTTAAAGAATTAATTAAAAGAATAAGAAAAATTAAATTAAAAGAATAATCACATATACTACTAAAAAAGTCATATATACTGCTATCATATATACTACTAAATATATTTTTTCTTGGTTTAAATTCTATTAATTTTTTGAGGATTAAAATTATAAATTTTACATTTTGAATAGAAATAAATAATTAATATTTTAAACTGAAGATGCCTTAAATTTGTAAACTAAACTTCGTTTATCAATTAGTATAAAAGTTTACAAACCAAAATTTCCCGCATATGATAAATTTTGTATCTTTTAAATATAACTAAATTTCACTTCAGTTTTTATCTTTAAGCTTGCATTTGAAAATATCAAATATACATATGCTTTTAAAAATATCAAATATTTACTTTGAGGGGTTTTCTAAATAAAAGAAATTTAGATATTTTATTATTTCCTGAATTTATTAAAATAAAGACATTTAATTAAATTAAATATAACTTTGGCGATAAGTGACAAGATAAAAATAATTTATTAAGTTTGAAAGGTTTTTGTTATCCACTTAAACTTTTAAGAAAGTAGAAGTTTGACACTTTTTACAATGTTTCTGATATAAGTAGGTACTTAAGATCACACTTAGTTTCTTACATTTAATAGAATGAAGATGATAATAAAAAGCTAAAGCTGTACTTTAGCACTTAAAGGACAATTAATATTCTTCTTTCATTATAAAATTACAAAGAAAGTATTACGAAAAAGAAATTTGTTTCGCTACTTCGTAATGAAAGGATTTTATAGGACAACATTCGCATTCATTGTCTTAATTTGTACAAAAATAATAATAATTGAACTTTCTGTTCTATATATAATTAATTCATTAAACAATTGAAATCATCAATATCAAATGAAAATGTAAGAAACGTTGTAACAATGTAACTATTAGCATATTTGCCAATGCCGGTATGGGAGAACGTAGAGGGACATCTAGGGATACGATTGGAGTCTAAGGTTAGGTTTAGTTATATTAACGTCCCGTTTGAAGCAACAAGAGGGTTATTTTGGGACGGACCTCGTAATTTTGAACTATGGTCAGATGACGATTGGAGTCTAAGGAGTACATCAAAGCATATCCGGGCGTCCGCACGTGCAGAAGAGAGCAAAGGCTCTTATAAAGAGTGCTGTTCAATTGCGTAACTTGTTGAATTCTTCGAACACAGAAAAACGATGAACCTGAATGTGTACTGCGAGACATTCCGAAGACTATGCGGATCCAAAAGGAACAAAAGACCGAGCTCTCACGGAGGATATGGTTCCGCTCTAAGATAATGAGCATCCACACACCCCTGCAGGTTGATAGACGCGGAACTGGCCAATTTCAAGTGGGAGCAGCTCGAAAATCAATCCTACTGGCAGGACATATTATCCTGCGATTTTCATGCTTTTTGTCCCCTGACAAAACATCTGAAAAGGTAGCGCTTCAACTCGGACATCAAACTCAAGAAAGCTGTGTAGGTCTAGGTCTTGTTACGACATCAGGAATTCTGGGAACTAGGAATCATTCAGTTCGTTAATCAAAGGGACCGCTGTGCTCAGACCTATGGTGTATACTTTGAATAAAGCATTTTTACCCATAGTGTCGTTTCGTACCATTTCATTGGATCACTCCTTGTATATAATCATAAATGAAAATTTAGTATTTGAGCAACCATCGTTTTTATCTATTAAAATAAATAAATTATTACTAATTTTATAATTGCTTAGTTGCATTTTAATTTACATAAAGTTTTTTAATTGAGAACATACACATGAAGTATTAAGTACAGCTGTAAGGGGAGAAGGAGGAAATCAAAGGACACAGAAGTATCCATAAAATCTATTAATTTACACAATAGTATAAATCATCATCTTCAATAAAATGATACGTAAAATGAAAATTCAAATTTAAAAAAGAAAAAAAAAACGAGAAGGCAAAATATGTGCAAGTAAAAATGTACAAAGGGCAACTTCTTGTAACACAAAACGCTTATAACATACTAGCAGTACCCGAATAGCGTTGCCGGTGGCATAACATAGAAAAGGTAAAATGAGCTTTAAACTTAAGTTTGGATTTTGTTTTGGGGTTGGGGGACGTAATAATCTTTGAATCGCTGTTTAAAATCAGACATAAACAAAGCAATCATTTCATAAGCATATCACAGCTGTTGCTATTTGCGCTTGAGCAATTTGAGGTTTTGCACATGTTTGGATAAGTGCAAAGCAACTATACTGCTGGTTTGCGAATGCGGGAATCGTAGTAGCAAAATAATTAAGATCGCAATTTTTTAAGCTTTTTTTAATTTTGATAAAACTTTAAAATTCTAAAGCCTTTCCCAATAAGTGCTCTGCTTTTGCAAAAGCAGCTATTATTGAAGGTGCTCCATTGGAAGCTCCAAAGTCCCGGTGTCATCTTAAAAAGCACCTGCAGAAAATATTTATACGAAAATGGCAAAATCTTTGGGCTAATGGAAATACGGGTCGTTCTGTTTTTAAAGTCATCAAAACAGTAAAATTGCAACCACTCTCCTGGACTCGTGAAGAAATCCTGTTTGTTACTGGATATGGACCTTTCCCGTCTTTTCTTCACCGCTTCCATCTATCAGCAAATGACTACTGCTCTTGTGGAGAAATCGGCGATCCCATTCACTTTGCGACCCCTTGCCCTTTTACTCTTTCATGGCACCTCAGAAAACCCTCATCATCGTTAGAAAGTCTGTGGTACAAAAGAGTCCTTAATAATCCTTCTTCCAAAAGTAGAATCATAAACATGATTAGATTCCTAATAGATCAGGGAGAGCTGCTTCAATTAGAGTAACTCTACTATCTCTTAGGACACCATTTAATACACTTCGTACTTTATCCATAACTTGTTTTTCATCCCCCTCTCAATATTTTTAACTTTTTTGTGCAATCATACTGTATATTACTATGCTCATTCATCCAGTTTCTTGTACTTAATAAGCTCAGTCTAGCATTTATCATCACTTGTTATGTTGTATTTTCATGTATTTAGTCATTTTTCTGTATCTTTCAATTTCATTGTTGTGTACTTTTTTTGTTTATAAAATCCACCTACATCTATACCAAACCGGAGAGGGGCCACATGAGCTCTAGAAACGGAGGTGTGGTGTTAAATGTTAAATAAGTGCTCTTCAAATTGGTATAAATACATACGATATCAGTTAAGCGTTTCTCGCATTTTTTTTTTCTTTTAAACATAGGCTTCTTTTATAAAAAAAATTATTATTAGAGGAAAAAAGTGATTATAATTAATAAAACGATAATTTAAGTAATATTAAAATACGTATTGGTAAATTATTCTTGCCTCACTCAGCACCTGGAATTTAATTCGCAGTATCAATCAGAAGAGAATTCAGTTCAAACTCATCTGAATACAGCCTACCCTCTAACCGTTCTAACTCGAACTGTTTATATCTCGTCATCGGAATAGAAATAACTTGAATCTAAATCACTATGTTGCTCTTAAGAAAAGCGAGAATCAGCTTATTTATCCTGTGACTTCCTGTAAACATACTTCTGGTACTTTCCTGTAAAGGCCACTTGAAATTAAAATAATCCTCCAATGATCAAAATATATTTAATTTCATTTAAAATCAACATTTAGATCAAAATTCATTGTCGTTAGGAGAAGCGTGAACCAGCTTATTTGTGTAAAAACTTTCAATTACATACCCCTGGTACTATCCTGAGGAGATAACTATATTTATCCATTTCAATAACTTTTACATAATCAATATTTTTAAGAGATAAAAAGTATTTAATATTTATTCTCTAATTGCGAGGTACAAACAATTGCTGAAATAACAAAGTAATCTTTAAAACAAAAGAGATTAAATGTTTCTTTCACTGGCCCTTTTTCAATATAAACCAGATTGTTTCAAACAAGAAAAAGAAGGAAATTTTACCATGACGTCTCAAGGACTGTTTCATTTATATCAGCATGATATTCTTCCTTTAAATACTTAATTCAGTCTTTCTTACCTGAGTAAAGCTCGCTTTCTATTAAATTAAGTGCAAGCTTATTTCAGATAATTAAATTTAATTCATCCCCTTATCTGTTTAGGCTCAAATAAATCCAGCACGAAACTAAGAAAAATGCACATCACGTTGCCACTCGGTTTCATTTATGCGCCAAGAATGTGAGAATGTCGCCTACCTCTAGTCATCCTGACGATAACAGGAAGTAAATTTAGAAAGACTAATTTCGCTAAGACAGTTTTGATAGCAGTAATTTGGCGAAAACAGTTACAAGATAAATAAGTATAATAATGGAGAAAATTCTGAAAATTCTTATACCAATTTTCCAAAATACTCAAAAATGGAATGTTAGAGAAAAAATTTATGTATAAAAGTTATATGCATAGAAAGGTTAAATGTTCTGAAATTATTCATACGTACATTCACTTTTTTATTTGCTCATAAAGGAAAATTAAAATATAGTCATCGACTAAAAATTCTAATTCAGTATTTTGAGCAATCTTCTGTTTCAGGTCTCCCTGAGTTTGAAAAACAAAATTTTGACTTCATGTCTGTCTGTATAGGAGCACGATTACTCAAAAACTCTTTAAACTAGACAGATAAAATTATGAATCAATCAAAATCAATCAAGTGAGCTCTGCAAAACCCGTAATGAGCTAGACAGAAAAAAATGGTACATATATTTAGCAACTAAAATGTAGATCCTTACCAAATTTTTAACCAAAGCTAGCAAAAAATTGTTTTAAGTCTATGCTGTCGCATACAATAACATATAAACGTAATGGCGTAAACCTATTAAATTCTTGCAAAGGGTCTTGTGAGAGCAAATATACTTCTGTTTCAAATTTATTTTCATTCAATTGATAAAAATGCTTCTAAAATACGTATTAACAATGTTTCAAAATACAGAATCAGTAAAACTTCTAGATTCAAAATAAATATCAATATTGTTGTTGTTAATTATGGCACTTTCACAAGCCCGCTGACAGAAAGTTGTCAGCGATTCAAGCCTAAATTAGAGTCCCTTGTTTGTTCAGTAGCGCCAATTAGAGCCAAGAGTACGAGTTAGGTACTTCATGCTTCACATTCGCTTGCCCATCCCCTTTTAACAAAGGGGGCACATTCCCACTACTCACAACCCTGCTCGAACCGGGACTCGAAAACAGGACGCCCAGATCAGAGGGAAAACATACTAATATCAATTCATTGGAAGAATATCATTGATCATTTGCGATGTTATCTTAAGTCCGCAAATTTAAGCAAGGAGAGGGGGAGAGGCATGTAACCCCTTTTTTAGAAAATATACTGGACAGTTTTTAAAACTCTACTGTTACTACTTTATAAAGATAATATCGACTCTTAACAATGTACAACAGAGAGAAATTGCATATTTTTTTTTTTAAATGCATCATATTTTTTAAATTTCATTAATTTTTACTTGTCTTTACCTAATATCCTAATATAATAAACTGCAATCATCTTAGTTTATGACATGTTATAAATCTAAATTTTGTTTTCAGATATTAGGAAAGTTTTTCGGAGTAAATTTCAGAAGATAGGCTTGGTGGTCTTGATCTTTATGGACAAAAAAAAATCACAGATTTCAGAAAAAACTCTCTAAAAGAATTGCCGAACATTTGAGTCAAGTTCACTTTAAAACTCCACTTTAGGTGAAACGTTTTCACATTCGGTGGAGGAATGACGGTCTGGAGAATTGCCGTTGTGTATTACCGCGTATTCGTAATTTGACCACGCATCACTGTTACGGGCCTATTCCAAAATATATCTCGTAAAAATTTAAAAAAAAAAATAGGGCAGACTTTCAAATAAAAGTAAAAATTGCTGTTCAGTCTTATTCATGCATGTGATAAGCATCATAATAGTGTTCACCATCCCAACAAAATGTTTCAAATTCTTTCATTACTGAATTTTAGTTAAATAAGATCTAGACATTTAAAAAAATAATTATATATGTATGAGAAATTTTCATATGATAAATAATTTATACGAAATATTTATATATAATAAATCAAATATGATGATCTAATACATAACCGTGAATTTTGATTTGTTTTTATTTTATGTACTACCGTTTTGTTCATCCGATTGCAATAACACTTTGTCAAATTATTACATGCACTTTTGTGAAGGTTATAGGCATATTACAATCATTATATCTATTATATAAAAATGAATTTTTGTTTGTTCATACCTTATACGCTTCCGTACTGTTCAATCATTTCAGTTGAAACTAGGTCAATTTATTTCATGCACCTGCGGGAAGGCTATAGGCATAGTACAGTTATCATATTCGTATCCAATATACAATTTTAGAGTGAATTTTTGTTTGTATTTATGCGCTGAGTTCATCTAATGGTGATAAAGTTTTGCCCACTAAAATTTTTCTTTGAACCTAGATATTCACATATCCAGAATGCACAAGGCGAATACCCATGAAATTTATTTATTTCTGCTGAAGACAGTAAAACAAAAAATATTTTCCATCCTAAAATATACTTGAATCAAGTAAGAAAAAAAAAACAGAAAAAAATATGATTTCATCTTTTTTATAAATCATACAATTGAAATAAAAGTTTTCTTTGTCGAAATAAAATTTGTCAAATGTATTCCTTTTCAAAAAAATAAATATTCGTTTCGTCCTAATTCTTTCTAATTAAAGAAGATAGCTAACTCAAATTTCAAACGATATTTCTAAATTTTTTTCTTCTGCGGCAGCAAGAAGTTGGGTATCAGCTGTATATAATGTATTATAACAGATATATGAGAAAGAGATTACATAAGAATTATAAACTTTTATATATAAGAAAAGGTATAAATGAAAATACTTTTTTTATTTAGGAAAAAATAATTTTCCTTCAATTTCTTCTACTCATATCTTGATTGATTTGACTCGAAAATACTATTTTTTAATATCATTTTGCTGGTAGCAGATAAATGTTCTCCTTAGAATGAAGTATAGTACTATACTATGCACTTTATATTATATTCTTTATAATGTCCTTAGAAAAAGCATACAGTTGTCATTAGCCTGGAGTTATTACACCTATTTTTATCAAAATTATACATTATAAGAAATGAATAATTTCAATAAAGATGAACGTAAAGGAGATTCAAAATTTTATCCGTAATGTTACAGCCTTATCATATTTTAAATGACGTGAAAATTTTAGTTTACTTTTCAAATATACTTTTTATAACACAGCAAAAATGAAAGGCAAACCAAAGATATATTACAATTTTACAATGCCCATAAGTACAAATCCAATAATTTAAACAATAAAGCTTCTTGTTTCGAAATATACTTATAAAGTCTATTAAAATTTTTAAATTAGATGCAAAAATCGAAATTTATTAGCGGAATAAAATTGATATAAAAGTTTTTCATTTTTAATTTTAAAATAGTATAAAAACAATTTTAGTGCAATAAAATTACTTTTGGACTTCATTTTTAATTAAAATCAAATCAGATTAATTAAAAACCTTTCTTAGCAAGCATTTAATAAGCGTCTAATTCGACGCTTTCTAGATAATTTATTTCATAATGACGCAATATGCAGATAGTGTACCAACTTTGTACATCACCATGATAAATTATATATATTAAGAAATATTTTAATTTTACATTCATAATTTTTCTTTTGATGCATTTTATCAGCATTTAATGTAATAATTCAATAAACACAGATAAACGGCAATTCTATATAAAAAATATAGTTTAAAGTATGCAGAGAGCCTTTCAATTAATATTGTGGCATATTTGATTGATAGTAGTTCATAATTAGGAGTCATATATAAAAGTATTTTTTCAAATAAACTTCTAAATACATAGTAATTTTTCTATGTTAAATTGGTAGAAGATAAACATCGAATGATTGCTGCTTGATTTTGAAAGAAAGGAAGGAGGACAAATATGAAATTATGAAACAATAAATTTTGATTTTACTAAGTATTATAAAAGCATATTTCGCATATATAAAATGTTAATACGAATAAAGTAAACAATTAGCACATTTTAATTCCGTGACACACAGTATTCATTTCTATTCTGTGACTTTTAACAGATAGATAAGCAGATAAAAAAAATGTGTATTGTTACAAACCTGTTTCCAAATACGAATAGTATCATCGTAGGAAAGAAAATTTTACAAACAGCCCTGTGGGTGATGATTTGGTGTCGCGTTATTGATCTCAGAGCTTGGAAAAAAAAAAAAAAAAAAAAAAAAAAAAAAAAAAAAAACCGGAAACTAAGATAATTTTATCAATCCATCCAATAGGAAAAGACATATGCAGGATTGGTCTGAAAACTTTCTCGACACCCTCTCCCACCCCTCGTATGAACTATTAAGACCAGCAGATTGAAGCTAAGCTGCAATGGATCGCATCGGATATCCAAGGAAACCACCAACGGAATCGTAGCCGGTGTCATAGACAAGTTGCCGGTCTTTAAGCAGATAGCGAAACTACGGCGGAGTACCAGCGTTAAGTGAAGTCCAAGCTATTGCTGAACTGAGCTGTGCCACAGAGCTCTTGTGGCTTCTGTGAAGTCTTTTCAGTCCTATGATGAGTAATCAGTCTTTTGTTAGTGAATCGGTAATTGGATACAACTGAAACGATGAGACAGTGAGAATTTCAGCCGTTGGGAGAGAACTAGAGTGGATCTCCAAGGATCCCCTCTTCTACTGTCTTTTGTCTGGCCGCTTTCTGTGCTGTGGTAGAATATTATTTCTGAGCTACTGCTTACTGTAGTGCCCTGTTGCTTGCAGTTCTGTGTGTTAATCTAGACTTTAATATTTATCATCCTTGTTGTGCGTTAAATAAACGTCGTGATTGTTTTCTACTGTGGCCTGTCGATCGTGTTTTCACACCATACACACACTGCATTCGAGCATGGTGATCAGTAATCTATATCTATATTTATAATAAAGCTCAATGTGTGTGTGTGTGTGTTGGCGCTCTGCAGGCCAGACCATTGGACCTACACCTACCATTCCCGACCTACAAATTACATGTATACCTTGGAGATCAGGAATGTGCATCTCGGAGCCCTTTCTTCGAATTTTGAATTTGGATTAATTACAAACTAAGCAAAATTTCGACGTTTTTCTGCTATAATTTACGATAATATTATTGCACAAAGCTGATTTTTACATCAAGTTAAAGATTAAACAATAGTCCTAGTATTGTAACATTAAACATCTATTTTTAACGAATTTTTAAAGAAATTTTAATTCTTTAAACCTAACACCGGAAATGAAACAGAACTATGCTTATTCATTCAGTAACTGATAATATCTGCAATTTGAAATAAATATATCAAGAACCGATCAACAGAATAAAACGTTTATTCAGCAATTAATCATCAAAACAAAATAAATAAACAGGCATATTAGTTACGCATAAAACACTGAAAATTTGGACGTTTTTCTGCTTTAAAATCCGAAAATATTATTGCACAAAGCTGATTTTTACATCGTGTTAAAGATTTAAAAAAAATTAGCTTTCTAATGGTACCAGTTTTTTAACAATTAACTTAAAATTCTATTTTTAAAGAAATTTTTTAAACATATTTTTTAATAATATATTTCAGACAAAACAATAAAATTTTAAAACAAACGATAAATAATGAACTTGCAAAGGGGAAAAATAGCTTTTATTAAACTGTTGCCATCATGCTGACAGAAGCTCAAACTATAAAATAAATTAACTATGACTACAAATTAAATAAAAAAAATGCAACTTTCAACACGTGATTGGATGAAATTAGATAAATATTAAATGTTATGTTTTCTAAAAAATAAATACGAGACAAAGGTTTCTGCGATCGTTTGCAATATTTATATCCTTATTTTAGTAAATCAGCACTTTGTTTATGGTAAACATGTTTAATTTTATACAAGATACGCATTCAAATTCGTGCCAAATGGCTAATTTGTAAATCATTAGTAACAGGCGTGCATATTGTTATCTACTGTAAACTTGGTCTGAATAATTACAATAATAATAATAATTACATTTTATTTAACTTGAAACAAAAAATGCATTGATGAATAACTGTTAGTTTTTTTCACACTTTGCTCTGTGAGTTATATTTAACAGAATATTTTTACTAATATTTTAAGCTAAGTTGTTACATCAATCAGTCTTCTAAGCAATCATTAAAATTGCTGATTTATATAAAAAGGAATATTATTATTCATCCTTTAGATCTTTTCGTCCACCATCTTTAAAAAACATACCATTTCAGTCCAATCAATATCCAGAACTACTCCAAGGCTGATATCAAATGAATATGTGTTTGCGTATCTGAATGAATGAATAAATGTGTGTGTGTGTGTGTGTGTGTGTATGTGTGTGTGTGTGTGTGTGTGTGTGTGTGTGTGTGTGTGTGTGTGT
>JAPMOQ010063627.1:226010-250634 GCA_026543055.1 Argiope trifasciata
TGTGTGTGTGTGTGTGTGTGTGTGTGTGTGTGTGTGTGTGTGTGTGTTAATGCTCTACATACCAGACCATATGATCTAGAAACATCACTTAGTGTATATATGTATATATATTTACTTTGGGAGATGAAAACGCATACCTATCAGGATTTTTTTAAACGTTAATTAAAATTAAGCTAACATTCGGAATTTTTCTGAGGTAACTTTCAAAGACATTACAGTTAAAAAAAATTTGAATCCTTTTAAAAATGACTTTTTTTTCATTGATATCAATGTTAAAAGGTATAAATTCAATTTCTAATTCTAATGATTTTTTTTAAAAATATAATCATATTTTCCAACAATTAATTTTTTACAAAATGAAAGTAGATTTTAACTTAAAAGAGCACGTTATGAATGTACCAGTTATTAAATTGAATGATTAAATTGACTCTTGTTGCAAATTAAACCGAGAAAAATGTGATGATCAGCAAGTGTTTAAAAAATATGTAATGTTATGGAACAAATATAAAATGGGATAATTTCCATATGATTTCATGACAACTTATAGCGAGTCAGTGAATTATTTAGTGCAATGAACAAATAATCGTAAGGCTTCTATAATAATACGAGTTACGTAGCTTTCGAGGTTTAAGTATATCCAGCAGAGGAATTATAAGAAGAGCAAGGCACATAAGTATTTAATTGAAAATTTTAGAACTCATTACTCTTGGCGAACCAGATGGTCGTCAAAGGCGGCTAGTAATATTATAAAATAAACAATATTTTGCTCTTTGGCTGCAGTGGAAGAGAATACATTGGAAATATTTTTTTTTCTTTGATGTGATGCTGGAGGCCCCAGAAGAGATTGAAAACATCTCTTCTAGAAAAACACTTTCTTTTTCGCCTTTGACGTCACATAATGTGATAAATATTAAATATTATGGAAACTTCCCTAGTATCTGTAAAAGGGAAAGACAACTTCTTTTGATGGCCCAGAAACACAGCAAAAAATAACTAGCAGGACAGCTTGAAAAGGCTTATATTTGGCTCATTATATTGTTCGAGATGTTGCATAAACTTATTCTCAAAAATTAACTTCAAATATATTCTTAATTCCAAAGAATTTTTAATTATTACACGGGAAAATTAGTTTTTCTAAAATATTAGTTCTGTATTATAAACCTGTTTTTACAGCGCCACAAAAATTATAATCATTTGATTTCCTAAAATTATTTAATGCAATTTAAATAATTTATTGTGCTACCGAGAAAATAAATTCAATTTTTTGTAACAAATGAAGTATATATTGGGACAGAATATTATGATAATGCCTTTATAACGCTTACATTTATATAGCTATTAGAAGAGAAGTTTATTTTCAGAAAAAAACACTAAATTAATTCTAGCATAATCTATAAAAATATATAACAAATACGTGACTTAAAATTGATTCAGTCCGAACAGCATAATATATATCAAAAAATGTAAATAACAATAAAAAAAAGATCATTTTTACAGCAGTAGTAATCTATATTCAAACATTGCCTTTATAAAAAATATTATTTTATCAATACTTAATTGAAAAATACTATCAGAGAATCTAACAAAAACACCCTCATGAAAATAAAAATGATATTTATTTGTGGCGTGCCATCAATGCTCATCACACAAAGAAACCGGTAAAAAAATATTAGCAGTTCTACTGACTAATGCAAAACAGATGTCAGCTCTCATAAGGTACATGTATTTTATGTTTTTAGCATCTGTCAGATATTATCCTTCCGATCGACTAAATATACGTCGAATTTCAACACTTACAGAATATCAATATTGATCTAAAGAATATTATTTTTTCCTTCAAAACAATCAATATTATTTATGCGTCAAAATATAAATAAAAAGTTCTTTTTATGATGTAGTTGATTTTACCTGAATTAGTTATGAATAATTGGAAAGTGTTGAACTTTAGAATTGAAGACTTATAACATAGAATTTATTGTAAAAAACTCGCGATTCGGAATAAAAATTGATTTTGTCTAGTAGTTTTCAATGTTTCACTTTCTGTAGAACAATGCTTGCGTAGAGACTAAAACAATAATTATTGGAGGACACATACTTGCATAAGGAAACTACTTTTTTATTATAAAAATAATATTTACTTCCCTCGATCTCATATCATTCTTTGTCAGTTTTATATCAGTCTTCTATAAATGATCCTAAATGAGCATTTAAAGCATTCATTTTTCCTGGTTTTAGATATGTCTGTTTTTTTCCCATTATTTGTAATTTCAAAAGAATTACTTTCACTGAAGTATAATTAACCTTCCAGCGGGAGAGCGTATGTGAGAGATACATTAGAGATGAATTTCGTTTTATACCTTCAGATATGGTGGCTCTGGGAACGCCTGTCTTTGGCTATTTGACCTACTTTCTGTTGTCGTAAGTTTCTGGCATTAATAGGTCTCTGCCGGTCAGATATTTGTATTTTAGAGATACGCGTGACCATTCATGTAAGTTTTTGTGACATCTGATTTTCTATGATTTTACAAATATATCCGTACTGCTTTAAACTTGCGACAGCTGGCAAATGCACTTACGGAGAAAAATGTTGAAAAAAGGCACGCACATCCCTAAAAAATGAGCTAAAGTTAAAGGTGCTAATTAGAAATGACGAACTAGATATTGAAGAAGTGGAAGATGCGACATCAGGGAAAAAACCTTGCCAAAAAGAAAAGCGTACTAGAATCACGAGGTTCAGTTGTGAGATTTGACAGAAATTTATGTTTGGAGCACACTAAACACATTTGCTCAAATTGCAAAGCTGCAATGAAACTATTTTCTTCCTTTTCATATCTAACTTTCAATTACTTTTTCCTTTTTATACATAAATTCTGTATTTTTGCACTTCTATATTTTATATGCAAATTGTTTTGTCAAAATATTGACAATTTCATTTATATTATTTTTAAATCAATTCAGTTAACCTGTGGTCATTTTAAATTGTTATTCCAATTTATCTTTATATTATTTTTTTGCTTTTTAAGTAAAAAAATGTTTAAAGTGATTGTAGTTATTAATCTTAATCTATTTACAATATAATTTCAATAGTTAAGCTTTTGAAAATTTAAAATTTACTATAGCGTATGTGGAAAATGTATAGCGAATAGGTATGTGCACCTTTCATGCTGGTATGACGGCCGCGCCCGCTGGAAGGTTAAATTATTGATCCATTCATTGGGTATTAGTTTCCTAGTATTTAATAAAATGGTAGGATGAAACATTTAAAATCTTATTTAGAATTTATTATCGAATTTTTTAAAAAAATATATCTCTTATAAGTAAAATTGTTTTATTTCATGACATCTAAAAAAATATTATTTCAAGAAATAGGGTAATATAACCATGTCTATCTACGTTGGTTAAACCAGGAAAAAAATTTTAAAAAAGAAAAAAAAAATCAGAAAAATCAATTTTAAAAGTTATTTTGGAAAATGACTATATCAATACATTGGTAAACAGCACTGATAAATTAGAATGCCATTCTAATTTTCGCAATGTGGATTGTGCGATTATAGATTATAAACTTGAAAACGTCTGATGAATTGAAAAAATGTGTCGAAATCATATGATTTTAACCCCTTTAACAGTCGCATAATTTTGAAGAAAATGGTCATAAAATGGCCTATTTTTTTATTCAAGAAAATTATACAAAACTGAGTGTATGTACAATATTTACAATGTTTTAATTTTTTAGTTTATTTTTAGCTTGAAATTTAAAAAGAACAATCGGAAAAGCCAACATTCGGTGTTATTATGACTCAATGTTAGTTTTCCAACAAAGAGAGAAAATAAAAAATACGTTTTAAGCATTCAAACATAATTTTATTGCATTTACACATAATGTTAATAAATACTAGTTATTTTTTCTTGTGTGATAAATTTTAAAGCATGAGATGCATAGGCCAACATCACAATAAGGACAATAGTACCGAGTTTCCTCTCTGCTGATATCTAGTTTGAAATAAATTAGCTATCTCTAAAAATATATAAAATAGTCTAGGGCAGCCATCTGGCGTATATTTTGAGAAATAAACATGATTCTGGGCATAAGTAATATATTGTTTTAATATTTTTGGCGCATTACTTTTGAATACGCCAGCCCGGAAATATCACGGGCGCGAGAAATAGAGGTAGAAATTTCACCCCGTCATTTTCACGGGAGCAAGAAGGAAAGGGTTAAACAGCTTCAATAGATGTTACAATAACAATAAGAACATTTGAATGAGACAATGGCAAACGAGTGTGACAATCGTTTGATGCAATAATACATTGATTTTAAAATATAAAGATTAATAGTATGTTGGATATCATGTACTCGATTATCAACTTTTGAGAATAAACAAATAAAAACTTTCTAAAAAATATCTCAACTAATAGCCTGAATTTAAAAGGATTTCATAAATTCACGAATGGAAAAAATCGAACGTCAAAAAATTTCATTAATAGGGAGTTTTCAGGACAGGGTTGGGACTGGTTAATAATGAGGGTGTAAAAGGATATTCGTAAATTTTATATATTCATTAAAACTGTTTTTCTGATTTTACTTTGCTTTTCTGTAAATTTTCACAGCAGTTTATTTTTGTTATTCAAAAGACAACCTGTAAACTCAAAAGAAAAAGAAATTTGAAATTTCACATAAGATAGTAAGGAATAAATATATAATTGATCTAAATGTCGATAACAACCAATTCACAAACACATTAGCAGAACAATAAGAAACTTCAGAATAATCTATAACTATAAACTCTTAGTAAACAAACGGATTGCTTCCGAAATCATCCACTTCCAAACAGCAAACGATATAAAATGACGAAAACAAAACAAATGTGTTTTTAATTCCTTTTTTAACGCTATGCAGTCGACCACCGTAGAGACGGACACGCACGTTTATTGATTGCCAAGAACGGAAAGTCGCCAGAAGTCTGATTAGTGTAATGAATGGAGACTCACAATGAAAGAGACTCATCTATTATTGACGAGTTAAAGCAAAAGAACTTGAAGTGAATGACAGCCATCGAGCACAGCAACAAGTGAACCTTCATCAGCCAAATGGGAGAAATGCGATACCGCAGACGACTCCATTTTTGCTCATGTTTACACAAATGTTCAGGTTTACCATACTTGATATGGTCGAAATTTACCTGGGAAACATTGATTCTAAGTCTATTCTACAAGTTCGCTTATGAACAGGAGTAAGTTTAGACATATTAGGCGCTTTTGAAGTCCGGTTTGTTTACTAAGTTGATCGACTTTTTAAGCTGTTAAATGAATAATTTGGTACGAACTGTGAAACATGAATTCGATCACTTTACTTCAAATTAAAAAGTATATAAATCATGGAATAAAAGTGAAAGTGAGAACCCTATTATTGTTTGCCAACGGATTCTAAAACACTTTCCTTGCTTTTGAGTGAAATGGATTTGATTCGACAAAATAGGGCTGAGATTAAAGATGAAGGAGAAGGTATTTATTTTTAATAATGAATTGAATTTCGGAATTCTGAAATATCAATTTTAAAAAGTTTTCTGTAGAAAATGTATTAAATAAAAATAAAAATTGTGCGCATACTTTTAAAGAGTATATTCCCCAGAAATGAAACTGATATCATAAATTTTAAGAATTTTTTGAGTCTTAAGATAACAAAGAAAGAGGAAATTCCCCAGAAACGAAACTCATATAATAATTTTTAAGATAGTTTTTTGAGTCTTAAGATAACAAAGAATCAATCTTTGCAAGATGTCTGTTTCAAAAAACATGAATACCGATTTGTTTAGAGTGTTATAATCATATGGCTAGAATTAAAAGTAATACTGTTTCCAAATTTGAAATATCTGTAGAATTTTTTTTTGAAATCTCTATAAGCCTATTGTTACCATTTCTGGTATCAACCCAGAATAGCAATTTTTGCTCGAGGTTTTAGAGATTGGCATGATTTTGATGTACTTGTCAAGAAACCATTAATTAATCTGAAACGTTAACATGATTACTAACCTCGAGATGGTTAAACTGATTTTCGAACTCGATGAAACTTCTTTTTTGAAGTATCTTTTTCCGCCTTTTTGGCTGGATGACGAAACATCTCCAGATATTTCTAATAATATTTTATAACTTAATTAATTATGAACGAAGTTTTGGATTTAATGCACTTGTTAAAATATTCAATATGTATTGCAGTCTGAGATTCGTATGATTTTTTGTTGATATTTGAATATTAACATTCTATAGTAATAATTAGCGTGATATCCACTTACATTAACGTCTTATACACAGTGATCTAAACACCTGAGAGATATTTATAGGCGAACTAAACCTGACTAGTAGACAATTTTAAGAGTTTAAATTTTAAGAAAAATATCAGGAAAACTGGGTTAAAACTTATATGGAAAATTAATTTTAATTCTCAAAAGGTTGTCGGTCCTTTGTCTGATCGCTAAATATTAATGCCTAAAAATAAAAGCAATAAAGATTCACTCAGATTAAAATCTGCAATTTTTATTCGCAATTTACAATTTTACTCTCAAGCGTATTTGTATAAAAAGCAAAATTAAATTCTTCTAATTTCGCCTCACATTTGAATTGCTTGTACATGCTCAAAGGTAAACAAACGCATGGAAGAATCAACATCGCCACACACTTAACAAAATTAATGTATAATGTTATTAAATTAATGTATGTAATTATAAGCATAAAATGAAAGAAATCAAATAAGAAAAAATAAGAAAAGCAATCTTTATCAATATCTAAATCAACTTGATGACATCATCAGAGAAAACAGTTAGAAATGAAATAAGGAGAGGTAAGGAAAGCGGTCTTTATTGATGTCTGAATTAATCTACTGACATCATCAGAGAAAAAAGTTGAAACTCCGAATCACCTATCAGGTTTCCAATTTATAGGATTTAAATATGTTGAATTTCAGTAACTAAAATGAAATCTATTTTTCATATAACTTAATCAGTTAATTTTTATAGGTGTATTTACGCTATATTTTGACATTAGAAAAATGTTAATTTGCGGCTGCATGTGTAAACTTGAAGAGGATGGCAAGATTAATTATCATGCTCATTTTCAAATTTCTATATCACACAGACTAAAAGGGTTTTCAAAGTGACATATTTATCATGTTCCAGGTAGGCAAATAAGGCTGAATTTTGTGTTAAGCATGAGATTCTATTTCAAATAAAGAATTTATCAAAATATTCACTATGATTCCCTACCTTTCCAAATGCAGGATGTTTATGGAGAACTGAGCTTCAGAAAGTGAGATATAAGTGTTATAAATCCGTTCTCTATCTTCCAGTGAACATTCTTAATTATTTTCGTTATTTTAAATTTATACCTCAATACAATAAAGTAACTCAAAAGTATTCATAGTTTTATGATACAACAGCTGCATTTATCCACACAACGAAATGTTTAAAAGTTACGATATAATTTAATAGTATCAATGAAAGTGACTATCATTGGTCACATGAAAATTATTATAAAATGCAAATTTGAGTTGATACAATTGCTTAAAAAATTAAATTCGTATTCTAAAGCTGGAAAAAGTAGAAGCTCAATACAAAAATTGGTAATTTAATACTGGTAAAATTACAATGATCTATGATTCAATAAAACTGTCTCAATGAGAGCAGCTATCATTGGTCACAGAAAAATTCTATAAAATACAAAGTTGAATAAATACAATAGTATTAAAAATCAATGTTTGATTCTAGAGCTTCAAAAAATAGTTAGGAATACAAACGTTGGAGATTTAATGCTGGGAAAAATATAATTCCATTAGATACAACCTAGGTATCAACTGATGATTATAATCCTCCCATACTGACAATATCGGAGTTTTAAAAAAATTGCTTCCATATAATATGGAATCAGCAATATAAACGAATCAGTACAAACTCAGACCATGCTTCGGATAGAATAATCTATCGATTTAAGATCATCTATAACAGTTTGGTGCGAATATCACAAATTGATTATTTATTTTTCGAATCAAATACTATTCAAAGAACCTGGGTAGAGCATTCCCCAACTCCTTCTAGAAAAGAATTTCTATCAAGAATTGCTACTGACAGCTAAAGAGGTTCTTAAATCGATAGATGCTTCTATTCGATAGATCAGCAGTACTAATGGAGATTCAAAGATTCCACGTATTCCAAGTCCCTCGAAACAAATTTTACAGAATTCTGATGACTACTTAGAAGTGTTTTAAGTATCACAAGTATGTTTCTATGTCATAATATTGTTACCACTATTAATTTTCTAATCTCTGAAAAAAGGCCGTGTAAAATATAAAAAAAGAAACGGTGAAACAAATAAAACTGAAAATAATTGTAAAAACTTTGGCATGAATTTAGACATTTGATTGAATTTATCGTGTTATTCTTGGTGAGTTATTTGACAATTAACCCCTAGCATACGATTAATAGAAACCAAAAATCCAATTTGTGCTTTAGACCTGTATTTTTCAATCGATTGATAAAAGAGTTGGCATAAAACTGAGATTGTAGTTCCTCCCATACCAAATTTGATATATTTAAGTCAATGATTTTTTGAGTTATCACATTTACATGTTTCTCAGTGTACAAACCGACAAACTGCCAAATCATAGTTATATTTGGCTCAAAATCTGACAGGAATCTACAATGTAGATGTTAAATTTGTGCGCCGAATCTTGTCTATATATATCTTTTAGTTTTTCATTCATCTTATTAATTTACATTTGGTGAGATTGAATTCCTCAGAACAGATTTTACTCAGAATCTGGAAGAATTCGTTAAATTTCATGTAATGACCATATGTTAAATTTCAACCATCTAGCTGAAATCGGTTTTGAGTTATCTTCTTCAAAGGCCAACAGACTAACACTTTTCAAAAAAGGATTTTTTTTTTACTCCGGAGATGTCTAAAATTGGAGATTCGTCAAAATCTCGAGTTTCAATTTTTTGACGATTACTATACTTTGTCTGTTCTACGTATAAGAAAAAGTAAAAAGTGGCATTAAATATTTCATGCTGAAGAAAGTTAAGCTATAATATTATCAAAGCAGAAAAATAATTCAATAATAGAAAAATTTTAGCTATTTGAAAATAACGTCTTTCATCTTAAGGAAAAACTTTTTCGTATTAGATTAAGAATGCAAAACATACAATCAAGAGTTGATAAACTTGCATAGTAAAAACATAGGTACTAAGTCAATGTAACCAGCAAAACATTCTTCAAAAGACAAACTTACAATTGTGAATTATTTTGTTAAACTGTTTTATTAAATTGAGTTGTCCATAAAGACAAATGATATAATACAGATAAAATAGCAGAAATACTCAAAGAAAACAACCTTTTATTTCAAATAAAAAAGTAAGAATTCTTTTTTGTTTCAGACTGGCTTGGTAAAAATATTTTCTGATAGCATCGAAACCATTCTGTTCCACAAACATATGTTCCTAACCATTGCACGCCAACTAAGCATTAACATTTTTTTTCCTACTTTTCAACTTAATCTTTCAATTTTTTTTAGCGACAAATGGAAGAATAAAATATGTTTGGACTAATATGGGCTAAAGATTACAGACAAATTTACAAAGTAGTTTATTGCACTTCAGACTATTTGACTTATTTTCGACAAACAAATTGCGTTATATATATTTTTTGATAGGCTAGCTTTTTTTTAATAAACCGTTTTTAAACATCAAAAAATAAAAACTAATTGTCCAAGAAAATAAAATTCAAATTTTCAAAATGTTAACTATCGATTTATATATTGACTAAATATTTGAAATTATCCAATTGTTTTTCTGAAATCAACAAAATTTTTCTTTTTATAATACTTAAAAGGTATAAGTAGCGTTGCACGAATTGCTTACTTATTAGGTATTAGTTGCGATTATTTAGAAGGATGTTCCAAGAGCTTCTTTCACATTGTGCTGTGAATTGTCTTATCCGGCTCTGCTTATGAAAATATGCAGGCTTGTTTATTAGCCGTCTATGGAAACGGTTTCTGCCGTACCAGAGCTGTACTTCACTCCAAACCGGGACTATACCACAAAAAAGGTTTTTTTTTAAAATTAATTTCGTGTGAGAGTAAGTGTGTTTCTTCTACGAGCTCTTTCCTGAAGGTGAAACAATAAATTCTATGAATTATTGTCATCAACTGGATCAACTGAAAGCTAGCAAACATAGAAAAGAAAAAAAAAAAACACTTTGCATCAATCGTAAGATAGGAGCTCTTACAGTTAGATTGAGATGTTTTACTGCATCCTGCGTATTCTCCAGATCTTACTCCATCTAATTACTATTTCTTTCTGCTGTATTGAGTTACCTTCGTGACGAGCGCTTTAAATCGATCCACAAAATAAAAGCGTAAATTGTGTCCGAAACTCAATTTGGAAAGAAAGCATAATGATGCCTCTTAATAAATGGAAGAAGGTAATTAAGAAAAACGGTTCTTACATAAAAAAACAAATTATGTCTAAAACAATAAATACTGTGTATTTATTTCATATTAGAAATAAGAAATATATTTTTGGGGAGCAATAATAGATATTCAGGGCAATTAAAATAAAGGAAAGCCTCTTATAATAAAAGTGATTGTTAAGAAAGGGGTCAAATTTTAAATACAGGAAATACTAAAATTATAATTTCTATTAAAAACAATTTATAATAAAGGATTCCAATTAGAAATCGGAAAGAAACTTATGGGACACCCTAATACTTTTATTTAAGTAACGAAATTCATCACATACTATTATTCATGGAGAGATATTATCATGCTTTACGATGAAAGTAATGACTTCTACTTTACCGTGATGATTAACATAAATCAATTCCAGTATATTTCCAGCATTTTTTCAATACATTATATGACTCGCGTACACATGAGAAGACATTATTCGATTAACAATTATCTGTTATACACATTACTCTGTTATCCTATCGTGATTATTAAGTTTTTAGGAGTTTTTTCAG
Source organism: Argiope trifasciata (assembly GCA_026543055.1). Taxonomy (NCBI): domain Eukaryota; kingdom Metazoa; phylum Arthropoda; class Arachnida; order Araneae; family Araneidae; genus Argiope; species Argiope trifasciata. The sequence continues at coordinate 237,018 of JAPMOQ010063627.1, forward strand.
GAGTCATGAAAAAGTTAATAGCATTAACAATAAATATCATCAAATAAATAAGTATAAAAATATAAGAAAAAGTAAAATTACTATTTCAGGGCATCGTTTTTTGAATATATTCAAATGCAATAGTTTCGACATACTAATGAATTCTTCAATTATATACTTAGAGAAAGGGGCAGTCACCATAGTTTGTCTGTTTCGTTAACACGCACATTGTGTTCCTTAGAATCGGCTTGTTTTATTAAAAGTGGATTATCGTTTTTAAAATATTTATTTCATAGCAAAGTTTTGAGAATCAACAAATTTTAAAAAAATTACTGGAGATGTTTCAGATCAGTTGCAACTCTTATAAGTAACTTTTTCATGATTCTATAACAATCCCCTATCCCATTCATGGGCAGCGGCATTTCAGTTTAACAAGTGATCCAGTGTGCAATCACTTGTTAAAACCCTCCATTGTTAAATGCCTCCAGGTTGCCAGGTGGTGGGTCTTCTTATAGCCGAGTGTCATCGTATCTGGTCATTAGCTGAAGGACCACACGTGAAGGTTCATTTTTTAAGAGGAGCTTAACGCATTTTCAAGGGAAAGGAGTGTCATCTTACCTGGATGCCAAATGTTTCCCATCTTAAAGGGACTATTAATAACCCGTGTTCCAGAATGGTAAGTTATGAGTACGCTTCATTTATGGTTGTCTCCCGTGCCAGACTGGAGCCACAAATGGAGGAAATTTGCTAAACAACTATTGGGCGTTAGAGAGCCCAAGTGGGCGAATGGGAAATGAGAAGGCGGAGTTTGTACAACGATAAAATGCGGGTTTTCTTTTAAAAAGAGATGAAACCTTTTGGATTGCGGACTGGTGTATGAGGCTAAACTTTAGAGTAGCCGTGATACCTAACAACTTGTTAGGGTCTGGTGGTTGTCGTTTCTTCATAATGATGGAGAACTATTTTCATGATAAACCTAAAACTTTCGACTGTTGTCTAAATAACATGAATTTCCAAAAGATCTAGAAGTCAAATATTTTAACCTAGAACAGGAAAAGTAGTTTTTATGTAATATATGGCTGTATATGAAGAAATTGTCTAAATTCTACTCTCTTATTTTATCGGTCAGTGACAAGACATAACAATTCCATTAAAATATTTTAGCAATAAATCATTTTAATATTGCTTCTTGAGCCTTTGGTACCGTTTTCTTATTATGTTAATTTTACTGTTTAAACGCACATTTTCAAACATTTTTGATACCGTCAAGCCTTTGATACTAATCGATTATTTAGCTGCAAATCTTAAATTCTAGAAAATGCAAAAATATGACATTAGGAATTAAAATCTAGAGAATTTTACGTGACGTTAAACCTAGATGGAAAATCTATGTAGAGTCAGAATGCTGAAATGAAATATTTTTCAGTCTCTAAAGATCATTTCGAATAGTAAGCTTCTGAGCACATATCTAGTACTATTGCTGCTATCTTCTCATTGCTTACTGTCCACTTATAATTCGGGAAAAGGGTGCTGTTTTGGGGGTTTTCATGTTTATATTTTTGTTACTTGGGTTTCCGATTTTCTAGAAAATTCTTTAACCCTCCAAGCGAGGTGACGTGCTTTTTTGAAAAGCATATCCATTTCGATATGAGCAGAATCGAGTTTTCAGTCAGTTTTCGACCAGTTCAGTTGTTTCGAAGACAGGAGGAAACAGTTTTTGCCTACTTTGAATTTAACCATCTAAAAAGGCGACGGCGTTTTTTTACATCTGTATCGTCCTCCTGAGTTAATGACTTTGTTGTAAATGATAGATTACTTTATAATAAGATAAGATCACCAGGTGGAAGAAAACCCCTGGAAAGCACTTAGCTCACATAAATGAATTTCCTATCGTTAAAATGATTTTAGCAGGAAGTATTTTATGTGGTTTTCGGAAACTTAAATGGGAAATAATCTTCTCACTAAATTTTACTTATCACAATAACTATTTAAGAATTCATTCATTAATAAAGTAAAATATTTCTTAGCATCTTATTCCGTAATATGTTGCTATTAAACAATCTCAAAATACGTCTAACTCCTTCAAAAGAATAACAAAGATAAAAATGTTTTTATTTATTTATTTGCATTTGTTTAATTAACTACTTTGCCTCAAAATTGAAATATGATATGAATACCTTTGTGTATTTTAAGTTAAGAAAGCAAGACTGTTTGTTAAAATTTTAATTTTGATGCAAAATGTAAGTTTTGATATGAGTTTTCTTTTTCATTTTTTTAAATACGGCATAAAGTCTTACAAGGAATGTCGTGTTTGAGTTTTTGTTTCTAATTTGAAATAATTAAAATATTAATCTAATCCAAAATTTAATTTAAAAAGGATATCGTTTATGATTTACATATGTGAAGGGAAAATGTCGAAATTCTGTCCATGTTTAACATATTATGAAATTCATATCAATCTTCACGTATATTAAGAAAGCATCATTTTTCATTATACAATTTGTCGGATTCCATCAACAATACATTCAGTTTTTATGTGCATCCACAGATGAATCACATTCTGTGACATCACATTTGAATTAATGACAAAGCACTTTGATTAATCTATTTTCAAACCGTTGCATGTTGACTTCATATGACTTTATCTTCTTTTTATTCATGTAAATGGCCCAGAAAAAAAGAAAAAATATTTCCTCTTTAGCTGGCAATGTTCAAAATTTGATACATTAATATATTTCTATTTTCTGTTCCTTTTAAAAAAGAAAACTATTGTTAAAAATTCTGTATTGAAAATATTTTTGTATAACTGGAAATTCAGGAAAAATTGCAACTCGCCTGAAATTATGTCGATAAGAGTTATTTTTTGAATTTAAAATATATAAAAAATAAGCCAATAATCTAATGTAAATAATAACGTTAGGAAGGAAAAACATGAATATTTGGGTAAATTTTCAATTAATTGTTCTTAATAATTTTTAAGAATCTCACCGTAATATAAATGTATATTGTATACAAATATCTTTTATTTTCAATATTATTAACTATTCAATAATTTGAAGCAAGTTGAAGTCATTTTTCAGATAACTTTTTTTAGGTACTTTAAATATAACTGACAATGTTAATTCTGAAGTTTAGAGTACTTATATATATATATATATATATGTGTGTGTGTGTGTGTGTCTGTGTGTGTGTGTGTGTGTGTGTGTGTGTGTGTGTGTGTGTGTGTGTTAGAAATTCAAATTGTGTTTTGAAAAATTATGTTTTCAGCTCTTCATTGAATTACAATTTAAACAGCAATAAATGAAACATAGCAAATAAATAAAACATAAAACATAGCTATAAATATATCCCCTGAAAATGTATCACTACTATTTGCCGTCCCATTTCAATTTCCTTAATGTAAATATTTCTACCTACTCCATATAACTATTAGGAAATTGTTTTCATGACAACAAAGTCGCATGATAAAAAATTCTACTTATTTTTTAACATCTACCTACGGATTTTTTTTCAAATGCCCTTTGGCATATTACAACCGGAAGCTAATGTAAAAAGTACCATTCATTGTTAAGTTAAAATGACACTGATTTCTTTAAACTTATCATGTGGTTACCAATTGACCCCATTTCGAATAATCAAGACGGTGGATCGAACAATACCTAGCTACTTGCACCTTTGTTGGGCAATTTTTAAATTATCCCCCATTTATAGTTACAGGTCGATTTCTCGTGTTTGATGGGCTTCTCACGGCATTCAGCCATTATTCTTCATATCTGTCTTGTAACAGCTGATATAGTTAGATTTCTTTATTATAAAGGTTAGCATAATTCTTAATAAATGCATTGTCAATCTTTCATAGCATATTTTAGATATATGACCGCAAAAATTGTGCTGATTATCGTATTTCTATTCAGAATAAAAAATTATTATGTGTGTAATGCTGCATTTGCAGCTATTAAATGTTAAAAGAAATTTCATTTCCTTAAAGAAATGAAATGTTAAAAGAATTGCCTTAAAAGAAATTTCATTCTAATTTTACTGAAAATTTATTCTTTTCTTTAATTAATTTGAAAATTTCGTACAATATTATCGCACTCGAAAATAAACCGACATTTAATAAATAAATTTAATATAAATTGCAAAGAGATAAAAAAGTATTTTATAGGCATCTAAACACATATTTTATTGTTTGATTACTTTGAAATTTTAAAGTTTTCATTTTAGTACAGATAAATATAGTTGCATAATTGTAGTTTTCAAAATATTGTATATTATTTTTGTATTAGAATTTCAATTTATTGCTGAGTTTTTTTTAAATATTTACTAATAATGTTAAATATCCATAATAATTTTTATTAATATTAAACGAAATGATTCCATATTCTCTTATTTTATAATTAATAATTTCATTGTAATTTAATTCCATTTTTTATAAAAACCGAATTCTTACTCTGCTACCCTCGGTTTTGAAATTATAAAATTCTATGATGTCTTCATTGGAGTTCATATTTTAGGAAAATAAATTAAACTAAATTGCAGAGATTCGATATTATCGCATAATATTAAAAGTACTCTTCTTTTGGGCTTCTAGTGTTACTGAAAGCATTTTAGTAACATTTATGTACAACAGTTGCGATGTTTGATATTATATGTTTTACATTCGTTTTTTCAAATACTGTTATAAAATGTATGGGAAAAATTTCATTCAACAATATATAACTGTTATAGACGTATATATATTTTTTCATATTTCTATTTTCATTTTTCTATAATTGTAATAATATTAAAAAAGAATTAAGAAAGAATTGAGCTTCTAAACTAATTACTTAAAGAAAATGAAAATAAGGATTGGGATTATTTAGCATTTGTTACATAGGACATAGGATTTTTTTATCATAGGACAATATATGTTACATTATTTGCAATAAAAATTAGAAAAAATAAAATAAATTCAAAAGTTCTTCTGATAATTTTTATTCAAATGTAATCATATACTGCCCTACTTTTGAGAAATAATTCTGCTAAAATTGCTTTTTCAATATACATAGTAATGAAAAATTTAGTTATAAAAATTATTTTGAACAAAAAAATATTTATTTCAAAAATCATATCAATAAAATGCTATGCAACATTCAAAATTTATTTTTAAAATTATTTTAAACATTCATAATTAAATTATTATAAATGGGATTTAAAGTGATAAAAAATATTAGTGAAATAAATTATACCATTTTAAAATATGGAATTTAAAATATTATATATATTTCGAAAAATACCAAAACAAAAACCAGTTATTTTAAGACCAATATGTAGTAAAATAATTTGAATTTTAGATAATTTATTGATAAGCCTATTGCAAATGTTCTAAATAAAAATTCCAAAATGTTTTTCTTCGTTTCGTAGAATAGAAAGTATCAAATGGACTTCGTACGTTAAAATAACAGTTAAAATTTTTTAATTTGTAATTCTTAACATATGGTGAACTTACAAAAGAACAATAGTGAATATCATCTTTTATAAATTCCTTTTCCCTTATACAATAAAAAAACATATCAATTCCATTATAACGAAAAAGTGATGTAATAAAAAATACTAGTTTTTATTTTTTTATTTCATATCGTCTAAAAAAAGAGGATATATGATGTTCAATATAATTAAAATAAAGTCCTTTGAAATTAATCAGAAATAAGGAAAAAAAATGAATAAAATATAAAATAATGTCGGAAATAATAAAGACTCAAAGAATTAAAGGGTAGCTGAAAAATAATGTGGACAAGTAAAAAAATTAGGTGCAACGGTATTAATTTATTAAAGCTATCATTTTCAAACATCTAAATTAATCAGTGTCTTTCAGCAGCCATTCTTCTCTAAAAAAACCATTTATAAAATTTATTTTTCATTATTATCATTAACACTCGTTTAAGGTGTAGGATAATAAAGTCAATACTGCTGTATAAGTATGGGCATTGAGGTATTTTTTAGTTTTATTATTATATTATTATTGAAGAGTAAATCCTTATTTATAAATTCTATTACATTCTGGACATTAAAAAAGTAAAAGATAATTAATTAGTTAATAAAAATGTTTTTTAATTGAAACATATACATATTTGAAAACATTCTATTTTTATTGAATTTTCAATTTTAAAAGTTACAACGAAAAGCATGAACATTTAACAATTTTCAATTAATTAAAATTTTAAAGAAACAACATTATAAAACATATTTTTATCTTCACGAGTAATATTTGCACTAAACTTGATAGATGTGGGATAAATGACACCCTGTACAATTAAAATAGACATAACTGCATTTGTTTTTATTATTACAAAAGATTATTGCAAAAATATATATTTTGAATATTGTAAATTTGTTTCAAGACTCCCAACAATCATCCAGAGAATTTCACGTATTTTATATCAAAAAATGTGATAGAGTAATCACACACTTTGATAATACTTAATATTATCATAAGTATAAGCTATATAACAGCTCTCTTTTATTTTTACTAAGATTTAATATTAAATGATAAAGAGTGTTCTGAAATGCTTAAATTAGTTTAAAATTATGTATGCTCCGAAATGATCTAGAGAGTTTTAGGAAATTAACAAATCCTCAAACTGGTAAACTGCTCTAAACTATTATAAGACGTTGCTAAATCTTCCAAAATATTGAAGATTTTAATGTTTGGGCTCCATTCTCATCGCATATAATGTTTGTTTAAAAATGCTCTAATATTAATTACTATTGTAGTTGTTAAATTTTCTTTTGCAACGGGTTTCAAAATTTAAGAGATCCAGTGTAGCATTTAGACAATGACTTTTATTTAAACTAAGATTAAATATTATTATAATATGATCCATCACAGAAAAAAAAACAATTTTTTAGAAATAAGCAGTATAAAATAATTCATAGTCAATAAGAGTCGATTTTTTTATAAAACAGAATTTATAAATGGAATAAAAGAAAGGTACTTGAACAATTGTTCGAAATTTTATTAGATATATTGTAAGTATATTTTTTATTTCTTGAAGTGCTTTCTATAAGTACAGTGTTTCCAGGCATTTTATTTTATTGAAATGAAAACTTTTTTTGCGCTTCACATAAGTATTTAACCTTTACCTGGGTAGGTGCGGTCTGTCAGACCACTAAAAATAGAATTTAGATCACCCAATATCCTATTTTTTGCTCCGTCTAATACATGGACTCTGTAGCTTCCTGGTTCTTGACTTTCACTACACGCACACTTTTTCAGTCATTTCTAGAGGATGCCTTTTTAAATATTTCAGCTATTTCTAAGATCGACGTCTGTGAAACCGCACCTCACTTTTCGTATTCCGATTTTATACCGGGCTTAGCAGATGGCTCTAAAACCTGATACTCAAAATATCAACCTACTGATCATCCAAACGACTAATCCTCGTTATTAAGCAGAACAGGGATTTTTAAATGAAGCAGAAAATTATTTTAGTAATGAGGTTAATACAACAGAAATTGTTATCGATGAAATTTCTCATTCGGCTGATTCTGACGTGCATGTTCAAATGTAACTAATTTTTTTAGCGATAATATAGTTTGAGAAATTTCTGAACTATATTAATGTATCTAGAGAATTATCTACAGAATTTATAGGTTGATTTTATTCTTGTACTTAATGTGTATGTTTAAATTATCCCGAAAACCAATGATGCCAATGAAAAAAAATGAACAATTCTACCTATTGTCATTTTAAAATTTTTAATACAATTATTGATTTTTTACTAATATCGTTTTTATAGAACTTTATGTATTGGAAAAATAAATATCGTTTAAGAAGTTAAAATCAATAGATTCTTTCAAGAATATTATATGTTGTTACATGCAATTTGAGAAGAAACGGATGTTTCAACGTAATTACTTTTTTCAAAGAAAAATTCTAAAACACGCACACTATATATAAATATAATATGTGTTAAGAAAATGTAATCTCCTGGACCGTACCTTCACACTAAAAGTCCTAAATTTTTACCCCCTAGTTAAGAGTTTAAAAAAAAATTTCCGTATCTCACATAACAATTTAATTTTTTCGTAATTTCAAAAAAATACTTCTTTATATAATAATAAATATGGATATAAAAGGATGTAGGAGAGCATCTGAAAATCTCCGTTACACACAGAGATACATAAAGTCAACATATTTAATCTTTAAAATTGTGTATATAAACAAGAGATACACACAATACAATTTCGATATAATAAATTTCAAAGAGACGTTGAGTTTAAGAGAAAATACAACTAGAGAAAACTGACATAGAGACCCAAAAACTAGAGAAAATTTTCTTTTTTCTTTCAAAATTAGTTTAAACTGCAATTTTACAGTACTGTTTCATATCCGCAACACGTCTGCTACTAAATATTATGTTTTGATTTTGAATAGTTAAGAACAGACATTAACATTACAGAATATTATTATTTGTTTATAGTCGCATTAGAGCTAATGCGACTATAAACAAATAATATTTTTTTTTATCAAAGCTAATGCTTTATAATATGTCATAACATTCGTTGAATTGTTATTGCGTTCTCGAATCTTGTAATTTCTTTTTTTTTGTCTGGTTTAAGATTTTGGTTAAAAACCTATATTTTGAAAAGTATTTTTAAAACAGAACCTATGTGTTGTGATGGAAATATAATATAGAATGCCGATATAAATAAATAATAATAACCGATAAATTGAATTCCGAAAATATCATTACCTTTAATACAATCGCTGAAGAATTCAACTCAAACACACATAAGACAAAAATTAAAAGAAAAAAAAAACTTGATATAATATACTAACAGAGTTACAAAAATATACTAAATATTTTTCATAATTAATTTACTAAAATTACTATACTAAATACTAATTTAATATACTAAAACATTATTATACTAAAGGGGCTGTTCAAATGAAAATGTACGCAATCCGTAACAACATAACTGTTAACATATTTGCCTATGCCTCTATGTGAGAACGCAATGTCACATCTAGGGATGCGATTGGAGTCTCCGATGTAGATCGGTGAATGCGCTGGAAAAAGCAGAAACTATTTTAAACAGCGACATCCGCTTCTTGTTGGATTCATCAAGCACAGAAGAACTATTACTCCTATGTGTACTGTGAGAAAAAGTTCGTCCATATATTTCCAGGGTAACACACGCGGATCTTGCCAAAGGCAAGTAGTAGCAGCTCATCTATCTGCCTTTCTACTAAGACATGACGGCCTGCGATTTTCATGTGTGTTTTTTCCTCTGTAAAAACATCTTAAAAAAAAGAGCTGAAACTCAAACGGCAAACTCAAGGACACAGTAAATGGTTGGGTGTCGTCACTGTATAGAAATTCTGGTTACAAGGAATCCTTCGAATCGTTAATTAATGGGATGATTGTACTCAGACCTATGGTGTATGTATACTTGAAATAAAGTCTTCATTTATACCCACAGCGTCATTCATTTATATCCACAGTATCGTACCTTTTTATTTGACACCCCTTGTACAAAGGGTCGTTCTTTAATTTAAATTAACTTTTAATCTGATTTTATTCTTATACATAACAAAGTACTTTATTAAAGCAGAGATTTTGGAAATTGTTTGGAAAAATATAACTATCTTTCAAAGGTATTCATCCATTTCTAATGATAGTATTACCGAGAATGAAATTTTAAAAAGAAGAACATTAAAAAAAATATTAAAAAAAAGCTTTAATGGATTTATTCTTGTAAACAATCATCAACAAGAGAAATCTTCCAAAAATTGAATAAATGTACACATAAATATTAGATATTGAAAGGAATTCAGTTAATTAAAATGTGACTTGGAGCTATGATAGTTATACTATAAAAAGTCTGATGAAAGCAGATGGATAAAAAAATCATGTTAATATAAATATATTAGATAGAACGAAGTTTTGTATCATCTACTGATATTCATGACGACCTTTTATATTGAATCTAAAGTAGGAAAAGTTCTTTGAAACATTCCTCTTAGTCTTTTGAATGGGCAAAAATTCTTTTCCTCGAAATCTCTCTTTTCTTGTAGTTTCAAGGAATTCTATAGAACTTTTCTCGAAAAAAAATAATATTCAAATTATTCCAAGAATCCCTTATAGGTCTTTCATGATGTTATCTACTGAAATTCTTTACAAGAAAAAGGAAAAATCTTTCACTCTTCAGTTTTACTGAACTCTTTGCTGTCGGGTGATTCCTTTCAGGAATCAATTAAGGCATTGCATCATTTTGACATTTCATTCATTTATTTATTTTAAATTTTGATTGCTTTAATTAATTTAATTATCTCGTAAAGGATAAAGAAGATACCGATTGATTGTTTGGGAGAAATTCAGCTTAAAATGTTTATTTTTATTCATATTCGTTTTAGAGTAAGAAACAAATCTTAGTATTAGTCGAATTATTGCAGTTAATTTCATAGTAAGATAGATTATTTTACGGTCAGTTTTGATGGATTCTGAGCGGATGACGAATTAGTGACTAAAACCTTGGCTACAAATTTGAAAATTTGACTTATTTGCAACCAAATTGGTGACTTTGACAAAACTGGTGATTTCTAGAATCGCCAGGAATTTAAATGACAGAAGCATTAGAACGTGAATTACGGTGATACTTCTAGATATTTATGTGCCTTGCTGCTGAAGCTATAAAAAACTGGTGGCTGAAATGTTAAATCTGTTGCGTCCTCGAGCGACGCACAATCGTTTAGTGGAGCTCAAACGATTAGTGGACTAAGCAATGAATGTGAAAGAAATTTCGACTCAATCCGTTTATACGTAGAAATTCTTCTGGTTTGTTTATTCATATTAGTTTGAATAGGTTATCGAAAAACGTAACTTACTGCATTGATGACTTCTAGTAAACTGGACTTCTACTGCTTCTATATGGTTATTACAAATTCATATTTTTAATTTTTGTCCAAATCTCTTAAATTATAAACTTTCTGTGTCACTACATGACAATCTCATGGCTAAAAGCTACAAAGGGTTGATTAAAAACAATTCCCTTTACAATATAAGTGACAGAATTATAGAAAAAGAAGTAAATTTGGGATAACTTATAAAAAATTTGAACATCAGTTTCATATTACCATTCAAATTAATTTTCATATCTTATTCGGGCATATATATTCTGACCAAAGCATTGTAATGATTTGATCACTACCGATCAAATGACAGAGTGGAATTAGAAAGAAATTCTTTATTTACAGTCTTATAAATTTTACAGAAGAACAATATGTTCTAATTTAGGTTAAATATTTGATATTTACACAGCATTTGTAGGTTGAAGGTCTAACGCGGAAACAGTTCGGGGAAAGAGTCCTCCATTCATTCCAAGAAAAACACCACAAGACGACAGCATGTTATTAGCTAGAACAGCCTCCAAGGTGGAGGGTCGAAAACCCAGTCCACAATCCAAAAGTATCTCTCTTCACTCTCCAGCCCAACTGGAACTTTTCTGCTGTCCAAAGTCCACATCCTCAAATACCATTCTCTCACTTCAAGCTATCCATCGGCGAATCATCTACAGAAAATTCCTCTCATTTGGCTTTTCTGCCTTTCGTGGCTTCGAACTGTCCAACAATGAGACGCCCTAATCATTCCGCCCTGGAACATGATTCAGTGATTCCATCACAAAGATACCACCTTGAATCCAGCCGTGGGACACCTTTGCTTTGAAGATGCGACAGGTTCTATCCCTTAAATGAACTTAACGTGTGGTCTAGTGACCAGATCCCTAGTAGAACACAGATATTGTACAATAGAGTATGACATTAATTCGCACATATTCGCAAACAAATTATTTATTACTAACATATATTCGCAATATTGTTAATATTGTAGAAAAAATTTTAATGTCATACAATATTGAACAATATTGTGCGACGAGCTGTGCTATATAGGATATGAATAGTCGGCGAAGGTCATTCACCACCTTTAAAGCTGGCGGCGTTTAGCAATGGAAGCTTTAATAGTTTGTGAACAGCTGTCGGAAAATGCCGCCAATCATGAACAGAATAGAGCAACGTTACAGCGTGAAACCCTGGGCATACCTCATTGTATCAGAATTCTATAGTTGATAAGATGATTACCAAATGCATATTTTTAATATTTAAACATAGTTTTATTCCACTTCATACTTTTATTTATCAATAATTAGGCTTACTAGAACACTAATTTTGTTAAAAGATTATGTTTTTAAATTAACCTAAAAGTTGTGTTTGTTTTTCCAAAAAAGATCGGATAAGACTTCTATTTATATCTTCATTTCGAAGTATAACACTACTTTATCTTTTACAAGGATACCTAAATCATCAGATACATTCGAATCAAAAATAATGATTAATCTGTAAAGTTAAGGCATAAAGCCATTGAAAATTGTCTCCTCTTTAAATCTTTTGTAAACTCTCCAATGATAGTCAAATTCAATTTCCTCCGCATTAAATTTAATAGTGAAAACAGTGAATCAGGTCGCAAGTTCTTTGCACGACAATAGTTTCGAAAAATAGTCTTTGGCTCAATCCAGTATTTTTATTGAATCCATTTCAAGAATATTTATTTTTTTATGCCTTTTCTGCTGGTCAATTGAAAAAAATGTGACATAAGATAGCAACTGTAATTGTCAAAATAATACACTGATTTTCATTGATTGAAATCATCATGTTTAAATGCACGCGAAAGTACAGACATACGGATGGTCAAACATTTCTTGAATATGCTAGAAAATTTGACAAGTGTACATATTGCTAAACCAAAGTACCAAATTTTATCTACTTAGCTCGTACATTTTGTAGATACCGAGTTTACTTTTCATCAAACAGTAAGTTCAATATAAGTAATAAGATTTCTTCTAAATATTTCGCTCAAAATTTTATGAACAGGAATATTTCTTCCACATACTGCAAGCGTTTATGTGTTGTACTGTTTACAAATAAGTAGATGGATATAATAAGAAAAAGCTTTTTGCTTTTTGAGGCGAAATTATCTTTGAAAAAGGTTTGATCTAAAATACACATTTCGTGAAGTATACAATGCATCATTTTAATAAATTATTCCTTTTTCGGTATAATAAAATATTCGTGGCTTCCAACATAAATTTATTCTGTGCTTTAATTTTGTCATTTAAGAGTTTGGATTTTGCATTATATCTATGGCTTCATAAATCAAAAGCCCCTAGAAATGTAATAAACTCAGCCTAAAGTATATTTAAATTTCTTTTTGTTTTGTTTTAGGCTTCACAATTTATGAGTGAAACAATAAAAAAACACAAAAATATAATTTATTTTCATAAAACATTCATGAGCATTTTAAAAATGGTATTTCATTTATCTCAAAATTTCACATCAATGATTTGGAACCTGAATTGGATTACTGATTTTTGTCTTGTAAAATTCCTTTAAACCATTTTTCTTCAGATAACAAGCATTTGATGTTGTGGCATTTGAATATCAATGGTTTTATGATATAAATAAAAATATTTTTTAAAAACCACCCTACAATTTTTATAAATCATACAGAAGAAACAATTTTTTTTTAGAAATGTAGGCATAAAGTTATTTTTAATCATGTGAATTTATTTATCAGAAAGATAGTCTTACTTTCTTGAAAG
>JAPMOQ010063627.1:270634-333877 GCA_026543055.1 Argiope trifasciata
AAAAAAAAGTCTTTTATGCTATATTAAATCTTTCCCGTTTGCTAATTTTTTCAGTGAAATAAATAACATTTGAATTACTTTTAATAAAAAGTAGAATTCCTATTTTTTAATTAAAGATCGTTTCAGAATTTTTGAATTAGATCTGGTTTTTAATTAAAACCGTTTTCTATTTCTTGTAAATTTTATTAAGATAAATACAATCTTCAAAGAATCTCTTAAATGATTTTTATTTTCAATCTTATATTTTTGGAACTTATTATCGTGTCAAAAATTAAACTTAAATTAATTATAAAAATAAATACAAAAATTCACCATAACTTATTAAATGGAAGAATTTAAGAGGAAAACACGAAATGTCTCGTATTAAATTTTTTTCATTTTTCTATATTATGGTGTTTGACAAAATAAATATTTCCGCAAATTCAATTTAATACGCAAGTTTCAAAAACTTCTTTAGAGGGAAAAAAAGCTAAAATTTATTGGATTGAACACTGAACATTTGATTATTTAATCGCAATAAAAAAAATTCTTTTGCAAATTCGGAAAAAGGAATTAGTTGCCAGTCTCTAGACTGCAGTCTGGCAATTTTAGAAATTCAAGTTTATGAAGAACTTTTGATCAGATAAGGATTATGACAATAGAAATATTCTCTAGAATCGTGTCAATATATACAAGTACATAATTTTGATCACAAATTATTAGCAATTATATTAGTTCATTAAACGAATTATAGAAAGTACAAATGCTTAAGTTTTATGAACTCTCATAAATCACAGAGAAATGACAGGCAAAATCAAAATATATTTCAGTGTTTCAAGTACGTATGTATTCCTTTAATTTTCTTTAAATCATTACTATTTAGGTCGTAAATGAATTAAAATGTGTAAAACACATTTTATCATAAAAATAAAAATAACCAATCAGTCTTAAATGAAAGGCATAGAACATTGATAATTTGGCTATATGTGGAAATTATATCCTTAAATTAAAAAAGACTCCGAAGTTTAATTATACTTCGAATTGCGTCAGATTGCAGTACTTTAAATATGTTTCAATTTGAAAAATATGAAGTAACCAAATATTTTATAAATTTGCTAACTTTAGATTATTTAAAACACTTTTCTCTGTTCGGAAAATTATTAATTACAGCTTGAATATTCAACATTCTTATGGAAAGTAGCGGATATTAATTTTTCAATAACAGATTTTTCTGAATCAAAATACGTTTCCACTACGTCAAGTTGATAAGCAGATGGAAAGACAAAGTGTTAATACGCAAAGATTTTAAACACGCTTCAGAGTTCCTGGTTTAAAGCTTAGTGTGCATTTACCAAAAAAAGAATTAATACATACATTTTTAGGATTTCATTAAAAAGAAGGCACAACAATCGGCATAAATGAATACAAAAGTATTATAATAATTTTCGATATGTTATTATTTAAAAAAATTGAAAAAAGAAATAAAATAAAATATTATTGAAACTATTTTAAAAAATTGATAAAAAAATATGAAACAACATTTTTGTCAAGACTTTTTTTTCTACAAAAAATACACAGTTCGAGAAAGGAAATACTTAAATCTCTAATTTTGGAATGAATTTTATTTCTTCCATAATTAGATATAATTCCCAAAATTAAGTTCAGGATATTATCAGTTTGCTAATGCAATTTTAAGAAAGAAATTATTTGTGTCAAAAAGTACCATAATAAATTAAATCACTTTTTTCAATTTTGTATCATCCATTCCCAAAACCACGACGTGACATGCATTTGCGTACAAAACCATCATTGAATGACGAAAGTAAATATTTTTTTCTGATAAATAACTGTATAACTAAAATTTTTCCAATTATCAAGCATACGAATTTTACCTTCTGACTGATACACACATATTCCTAGAAGATGTCATCTCATTTTTAATCTGATCAGTTTAAAAAAAAAGATATATATATCTACGATGCAAGAAATGCAATGAACGTGAAGCAGAAAAAAAAATTGCACATTAATGTCATATAACGTATCTGAATGTATAACGTGTGAACATGTCTATTTTTTTATTTCTATAGTGGGGACATTTTATTTATACACATAAATTTTTATCTTTAGTGCATCCGAAATAAAATCAAAATGGGGAAATTAAATCAAAATTATCTTAAATAGTACAGCAATCAGAATTTTTAAAGTCCCATATGTAAAATATAACATTTTTCACTTTACTTTACACTGATGGTAAAATGCAACTTTTAAAATTCAGCTTGAGATTCATGCTAAAGCTTACGTAGTTTCATTCTGCCGACTGTAAGACATGAATAGCATAAAGTTTCTTCGCATACATATTGAAAATCAACTGTATCGGAAATGCGAAACCAATTCAAAAAATAAATTTGTTGGTTTGAAAATGTGTTCCATTGCATGCATCTCTGAATATAAATGATGTCTGTTTTTAAGACATGTGCAATTGCAATACAGTCAAAAACCAAGATTATTTTAAGAAATAAAAACTAAAACTTGTTCCCCCAATCCTAAAGTGGCGTTTTTGCTTACATAATTCATAATACAAAATTAAAGAAGGCCTATTAATGTTTCGAAAGCTGCCATATTTAACCCTCCTTTTCAAGATTTTTTTTTCTATAAAATAAATTAATATGATATAATTCGTTCTTTAGAGAAAAAGAGACTTTTTAAAAAGATTCCTAGTATAAATATATAATAAAAATAATTAAAAAATAGTATGATGGAAATATCCATCATCCTGCAAATTTACATGTTATCTCAGTACAAAATCTTAAATTTCCTGTCTTCTATATTTTCCACCCATTATCGCTTTTATTAGCAATAAAATCATATTAATCATACAAGTATTCAAGAAGTCCCACGTTTCTTTGAACCACAACAAATAGTGGAATGGCAAGCTCATGCTATCTCTAATGATTGTGACATAGGATTTTTTTGTCAGCTACGTTCCTTATTGCGTGATAATCGTAAAAACAGTTACCAACAACAAAAAATTTACAATACACCTGTACCAATTTTTATTAACTAAATGCCATGATGGAATTTTCCAGCATCAAGAAGGATTAATGACATACAGGAAAAAACATTCCGTGTGGGTATTTAAATTTCAACAATGTTGCTGATTTGCTTTATTAACACACGAGAGAAACACACGTTCTTAAATAGTGAACAATTAAACACTTCAGTCATTACTCATTCTTACATTGAGAGTTATATTTAATTCTCCAAAAGGCAATTCCTAAATTTAAAAAATATTATATATAGGATCTAAATATATAATATTAATATATCAGAGAATGAATTTAGCATTCCAAATTCAAATTACCGCAAACAAAACAAAAATATAGAAAAAAAGAGCATTCCACATATCCAAATTTTATTAAAAATGTTAACAATGCGTCATCATGATGTGTGAAATAAAATTGCAGCAGAATGCAAAATTTAAATAAACGGTATCTAGACTCAAATAAATGACGTCAATATTATTACATTTTATTTAAAAAACACCTAAATGAATATTATTTAATCACGACAGAGCGTGCCTTCTTGCAAGTATCTTTAATCGACTCTGAATATTTCACAGAATGAATTTAGCATTTCAAATTCAAATTAAAAACGAAACAAACTATGTACAGTATAATAGCGTATTCCACATATTCACATTTTAACGAAACTGCTAACAATGTGTTACCATGACATATGAAATAAAATCACTACAAAAATGCAAAATTATTTCTTGAAATTAAAAGGTGTCCAAAATAGAAAAAAACATTATATCACTCTTACTTAATTAAAAAAAATCAAATGAATATTATTGTGCCACGACAGAATGTGCCTTCATACATGCATCTTTTCTTCGACTCTAAATATATCACAGAATGAATTTAGGATTTAAAATTCAAATTAAAAACGAACCAAACTAACTTATAGACTAATAGCGTATTACACATATCCACATTTTAATGAAACTGCAAAACAACGACTTTGACATGTGAAATAAAATCACAACAAAAATGCAAAATTATTTCTTAAAATTAAAAGGTATCCAAAATCAAATAAATTATGTCACTCTTACTTAATTTAAAAAATCCCATAAATACTATTTTGCCAAGGCAGAAAATCCCTTCATGCATGCACCTTTTTCTACAGGAAACAAAATTATTTATCGATTCCTACTCAACCAGAATTTATCATTATCAGAAAAAAAGAACTGTCTCCACTTTCCAGAAAGTATCGAAACCTAAACGAGGCATTGATTGCTGGCAATGCAAGAACCACCTGCAGCATGTGGCGCGTTTCACAGAAGGGAGCTAACTCACCTCTGAAGCTTGCCTTGACTCGCCTCTCGCACCTCGTTCTGAATCCCTGGGCCGAGTGGACGTGCAGGACTAGAGCCATGCTGCTTCAGGTGCGCATTATCTCGAGAGCCACATTATCCATCCGCTCAGCACGGACGACCGATGAAACTGACGGCCCTGCTAGCTAGCGGCTGTTTTGTGCGCTTCTCGTGCGCAACAGTAGCGCCGCGGCTCTGTCTACTTCCGTGCATGGTACGAGCAGAACTACAGAGATATGTGATTCAGTTACGAATTCTAGAGCAGGAATTGTAAATAAATAAAATTCGGTTATGAGTCGTTTGTTACAAGGATTCTTATTGTGCTGGATTTAGACGTTTTGAAACCATAGAGAGAGTGCATTATAAGGTGGCATTTTTTATAACTTGATCAATTAAAATTCATACTTCAAGACATTTTCAAATTAATAAAGGATTAATTGTAAGTTAATATATTATTCAGTAAAACTAATGACTACTTAGCAGCCGCATTCGCGCACAAGATTAATTTATGTATGTGGTTATTTAATGTAAGATACAATCGAGATGATTTTTTTTTTTTTGAAAATTGTTTGGAAATTGTTATATTTTAGAAAATTATTAGGCAAAAAATTATTGAAAAATAACAATGAACTAAAATATGCTAATTAAGTGCCAAGAGTATTTCTTTTTTTGTAAATTAGAAAAAAGTGGGACTTTTTGGATGAAGAAAGAAATATTGATGAAACCACAATATACCAGTTAAGAGCCAAAAGTGTTTTTTTTAATTAAAAAAAAAGTTGGGTTTTCTTACCTGAAGAGAGAAATATCGATGAAACCAAAATATACCAATTAAAAGCCAGGTGTTTTTTGTAAATTAGTAAAAAGTGTGGGGGTGGGAGGTTGGCTGAAAGATCGAAGAAATCAAAATATACCAGTTAAAAGCAAGGAGTGTTTTTTAATTAGAAAAAAAAGGATTTATTGGCCGAAGAGAGAAGTATCAATAAAATCAAAATATGGTGGCTAAAAACCAAAAGTGTTTTTCTTTTAAAATAAAAAATAAAGGGAGGTTTTGGCTGAAAAGAGGTATATAGCAAAAACCTACTGATTTAGTTTCTCAAATTATGGCTAAAAATTGCAGATAGCTTAAAGAACATGTTATCTAGTTCCTAAATTGAAAAATAAACTGTACGTCTATCCATTCCTTAAATATTATCGTTTGAGAGATAAATAACACGAAATGCTCAAATTTTTTCACATTGTGAAACATTAAAATAACACAAAATATTTATAAATGAAAATATATTACTTATTCTCTAATTCAAGAATTGTTCAGATCATTTATAAATTTTTATTCCAATTTGGAACAAAAATTATGCACTGGATTTTAATTTATGAAGTGTTTCTTAAGAAAGTTCCATCCTATTCCATATTTGAAAATATTGCATCTTAGCATTAAAACGGATGCCATTGCAATAGAAAATCAGTGTAATTTCCCATAAAATAGATGTATAAATAAAGTGCTAATTTTTTTATAAAGACACTTGTTCATGCATTAAGAATATTAAATTAGATAAAACCATAGTTTGTCAAAAAAAATCGATTTTTTTAATGTCGTCAACCTACCTTAAACAACATTTTAATAACTAATTGAGCATAATGCAATAAACCTAATCAGATATATTTGAAATATAATATTATCATAAAGTTGGAATTTGTTTCAAATTATTATAATTGAGAGCTAAAGTAATGACATATTTAAGCTCTACCTGTTTGCGACAGATGTTAGCTTCCAAATCTGCAAAATCGGAAATCTGCAGGTGGCTTTTATGCTATGAATTGCAACTTCTAGATAAGTAGCTTAATTCATTAATGATATGGAAATGCCAAAAATGATTTTATCTCTTAACCTTTTGATAACCAATTTTTAAAACTATTTTTCGTTGCAGTATTAGAGAACATAAAAATACAGGTTCTGAATTAAACAAATCTATTCGGTTTATTTTCAAATGTTTCAAACCCCTGTGGTTAGGACATGATGGCAAAGTACACCATCCCTCCCCCCCAAAAAAAACTAATCTTACTTAGGACTATTTAAGCTGATTTTTAAAGATCAGTAGGGTGTATTTTTTCCTTTGATAATCAAAGGGTTGAATCTTCAACCATTGTTAGCAAAAATAGTGATGAGAATTATTTTATTTTAAAGGAATTCACTCGGAATTATTTAAACAGATGTTTTCAGCAGAGTTTTTAATTACCTACCATCAATTAATTCTTCCGTTTCTGGTTTGATTTGTAAGTTCGGAATCGTGATTCTAATAAGATTTTAAAAAAGAAAATGTTTCCACTTAAAACAAGCAAGGTTTAATACTCTCTTTATAAAATTGAATGAATCTTTCTTGTAAGGCGTAACGGTTATAAATTGTATCGATTTAATCAAATTAATTAAGATTAAATAGATGGCATTTGTTTTTTTTAATAAAAAAATTTACAATTTCTTAGAAAATAATAATTATAAATCCCAGAAAACAAATACAAATATAAAATGAAACAACAATCATTTTAAAGTTTTATAGCATAAAATTCCATTCATAAAAGAAATGGTGTATTTTTTATTAAATATTTGATTTCAATATATATCAAGTCTCAACGCAATAAGAAAAGTATGAGGTTTTATGAATACGATGCACAAAAAAATTCAAATCCGTGAACTAAGTTTCTTCCATTGATTGAAAAAAACGTTAAAAATG
Organism: Argiope trifasciata; assembly: GCA_026543055.1. Lineage (NCBI taxonomy): Eukaryota > Metazoa > Arthropoda > Arachnida > Araneae > Araneidae > Argiope > Argiope trifasciata. The sequence continues at coordinate 277,712 of JAPMOQ010063627.1, forward strand.
GGAAAAAAAGTATAAAAATTAATAAAATTTTCAAATATGTCGATAATATTGCCAATAAAATTAGATTTTTTAGATAATTATATTGAGTTCTACATCGTTTAAAAACAAATATTCTTATTAAATTCGGATTTTATTTTTATCCAATTGCCTGTTAGACAAATATTGAATTATTGATTATTCGAAGAATTGAATACTCAGTTACAGTAATCATGTCAATTCTTATCAGCAAAGACAAAAAAAAAAATTGCTGAAATTAAATTTCCAAATGTCAGGTTTTGCCGATTTCAGAAGCAATTCATATCTAGGGTTGACAACTTTCAGTATTTTGCAAATAAATTCTGTTTAAAAGGTTGATTAACGAAAATGTAAGTTTGTAATAAAAAATTATTTTTGAAAGTAATTTTTACCAATTCTTTAATTTAATTTAAAGCATAGGATTTTATAAATATGTTTAAATCATTTAAAAAAATCTCTGAGAAGCAAAATTATATATAAAAAAAGTCACGGTATTTCCCATTGATTCAAAAATTCATCAGAGGGAAGAAAAAAAAACTCTCAAAACGATTCTCGTTAAAGTATATATTAGTTGAAAATTATCTAGAAGTTAGAAAATAGATGCCTATATAAATATATTTCAAAAAAGGCACAAAAAATGAAAAGATTTCTAATATGACCATAAATAATAATTTTAGAAACCATCACGTAATAACACTAACCTCGTTAAATTAAATTAATAATAATTCCAGCTGAATTTTTAAATTACCAATTTTATGAGCACATTCTCAACCTTAAAACTAATTCTGGCTGTTCTAATAGTCAGAGCTGTTGGTCGCCAACACACGCATTTCCTTTTATTATTAGTTGAGATGGCAAATACAAGACATTTCCGGAGAACGATGGAAACAGTTGTAGTTCGATACTATCTATTCAGAAGCCCATATGTGATTCCAAGCCACATCTGAATCCATTTTGCTCGAAAGCTTGACTCACATTTAATATTCTGAAGTGGCTAAGGTATCTACTATCTATGTGCAAAAACAGTTTTTTGAAAATACTTTTTAAATACAAACTTTAGTTGATTTTCTAGGTAATTGCACTACAAAAAAATGAATAATATAGTTTAAAAAGTGTTCTGTAACTTGTAACTTAGTCAAATGGGAAAATTAAATAAAAATAGATAAAATTAATGTAAAATATAAAACACACTAGCAGAAATTCTAATCAATATTTTCAAAGTATTTTTTCTACAGAGTATAATTACAGCTTTAGTGAAAGCTATGAACAAGGATCTAAGAAATATTTGCATTTAAAAGAAAGTTGTAGAAGTTCGAGTATTTCCTAATTCAAAATTTATCAAAATTCATATCTATAAACAACATTAAGCAGTTATAAATCAAAAACCATTTATCTAAGAACTAAAATTATTGATAATTGCATTTAGGACAGTATAGATGAAATGAATAAAATATTTTATGAAAAAATATTCATAATTTATCATGTTTTGTGTATCAAACTTTTTACAGAATAGAAGGTAATCAAAAATAACTTTAAAGGTTTTTATTTATGTTTTATGAAAATTGTTTTTCTTTATCTTTTTCTAATGCACACCACATTTGTAGGATACGCTTTCTTTGTTAACAATTTTATCAGTTTCCTTCTCTTCAGTAACTCTTTTTTCTGGAAACTTTGGTTGCATTAAAATATCGCCTTTTTGATGTGGCAATAATTTCTTTATCGAGAGAAATATAATTTTTTGGAATTATTTCCAATAAAAAAAATGTTAAGATACCGTAAAATCTTTCGTTAAAAATTATTACAACTAATGATTCTCCAAATTCGCCAAATGCACTTTATGCAACAATTGTTCCAAAAAATTTATTAGCATCTTGAGTCTTACCGTATAAGAAATTCAGTATGTCCTGATAGCTTAGTGAATTTGATAATGTTCTGTGGAAGACCTGTATTACCCTGTGTAGACCGTTTGTTAATTTCCTTTCACTACAAGTTTTGTGTTTTAAATATGATTCACCAACAGAAGGTGCAACATGCATGATAGAAGGAATCCTATTTCCATGAAACTTTCGTTCCTTATATATGTTAATTCTCTTTCCGCCCATTTAAAAAGCTTATTAAACAATAAAAAAATAAGCATTCATGTCAAATTAAGCAATATCCACTAGAAAAATAAAGAAAATAAATATGTAACACGAGGCGAGCAGGTGCATTCAAAGCATAATCAATGTTATAACAGCTGTTGGCAATCTTCTATGTTTATAAAAAGCTAACTACTACTACAAACTTACATTTCTTGCATATAGAGTTTGCTATAAATTGAAAAAATTAATTATGTTTTAAGGAGAGTATATTTAATAAAACAACGAAAAGTATCCAACTTCCGATTTCGTTTTCGACTACTTTGAATTGCATAAATCTTCATATCTCCATTTCTATTAAACGTAGAAGAAAAATAAACTCATATTTAGATAACCAAATAAATACACTTTAAAATGAAAAAATGAAAAAAAATTGTGATTATTGGCCAAAAGTGCCTTTTTAGACGTAAACAAAAATTGTTGTGCGGAAAAATTTTAAAACGTTGCATGGCGTGATGTTTCAAGCGACATTCTAGCCATCTGATTCCAATTTGAAATGACCACACAAAATAAATAATCCCACCACATCAGAGCCTGAAATGGAACGTTGATTTAACTAAATTAAGCTATTATGTCGTGTCTGATATATCAATAGCAAGTAAACTTTAAATGCTTACGAGTCCAAAATTGATGGTTGATTAGTGACTTCCCTGCTTTGTAACAAACAGAGGTGACGAAAAGTCGCCTACGAATTTGACAGCTCTGCCGACAAAATTGAACATTTCAGAAACAGCAAGTGTTTTGGTGATTATTGCATTAAGATACGAGTGAGGAGATTTTACTTGAACTTCCTCCACCCTTTAAAGGGAAAATGAGCAAATAGTTCAAACTTACAATTCAGCGAGTTCTCTAAGTGAACTTTCTGTTGTTACAATTATTTATCTCCGATTGGCTGCTTGTGAGTTACTATTTATTGCCATTCCTGTACTTATGCCCTCTTGGGCTGAATTTTATTCCCTGTGAGATCGTGGTTTTGAGTAGCGATAAAACGTCTTTATTTATAACAACTCGCTGAATAAATTTTCCGAACTTACGACATCAAGTCCATTACCTTTTGGATTTTGGATTAAATTTCAAAGATTCTGTTGTTGATATGCGATTGATTTTGCCATGAATGCTGAATAATGCAATTTATTAAGAATTGCATTGCATTAAAAATAAATCTTAGGGCTGATTTCAAGTACGAATTTTAACTGATCATGATATAATACAGTAATGGAGAAACTTAAGGCATCTAATTTAGAAAAGGTTTTGATTTATTTATTGAGAAAACAATTATTTTGGGCTCTACTTATTTGAACCATTGGTATAAGAATAAGAATGCCTCTACTAGCAAAATATTTTTTTTATACCAGTCTCAATGGATTAATGTAAGATTTCGGCATCATGGTTGTCCCAAGTGCAAAATCTAATTCTGCTGAAAGGCATATCTACCTGAGAATAAGTACCTGGAGTCCAAAGTCTTGGATCGAATATCATTCCGAATGTGTGTGGCTGAAATTTCGAGCGGGGTATGAGTCCTCAGGAATTGATAACGGGTCAAAATTACAAGAAACGTCCCTACGTTAATTGTTATCGTGATGCATCCAATCTTTGTATTAATATAAATGTACTGAACTACTCTATATAAAAAGGAATTTTTTTAAAAAATAAAAGAGATTAGAATTAGGATATTTAATAACATCGAGTCATTAACATAAAGATATTTCCCAAACAGCACACATATATTGTATGATAAAAAACAGTATTCGCAGTATTGTATATTGATATTAAATGGTATAATATAATATCGCACAATATTGTGAAACAAGATTGTTTTCTCAATTACACCTTTTTTGTCTTAATGTTTACTTTCTTGTATACGAAATAAAAAAATAAAAAATACTGCCAAAAAATTAATATTTCAATCTTTCATAACTCTGATCCAAAAAAGGCATATTTAGAATATGATAATATGATAATTTAAATTCCTTAGAGAAAAAAGAATGAAATTTGGTACATGGATGGGACAAAAATTATATTATATACTAGGGTGGAATTTAGAATCATTATAAATAAAATACCGAAATTAGCCTGAAATGTAGAAAGGTCTAACTACAATAAAGTTAAAAAGGTATTCTTAAGCACAGGCTGTAAAGTATCACTTTATTTTATTTTATGAACATAATCAACTTAGGGACAAATCATGTAAATAAAATACAAATAACCTTATTAAATGGTTAATATTTTCTACTTGTAATTACGACTGGATTGCCGTAATTTATAGAACTTTTATTTAAAAAGCTCATTAACGTGTGAAAGGAATATATAATATCTATTTTCCATCTAATTTTGTAGGACAAGATGACTAGTGAAAATTGCTTTATTTATAACCATATTAAAATACTCTTTTTACATTCGTGGTCAAGATATATCATGTATCTGCAAGCAGAGCAGCATGTGTCTCTTTATCATCCAAAATGTTATACAAAGCTTAACTTAAAATACCAGCATTTAATTTCTATTCTTAAATAACACAATGGAATTTAAAAACTTAGTATTAATTCCCAAATAATCATTTTAAACACTAGCAGTTTTTTTTTCGTATTTTTCGGACATTGGATAATAAATGGAATAAATAATAGTCTGTTGTTCAATGGATCAAAGATATTTTAATTTTGCACGATAGACTTCACATTGTTCAGCGCAAATGAAACCAACCATCAATAAAATAGATATTCAGTGATATACTGGGTTTTTATCTAATTGACAACAAATTAAATTTTAAAATGAGTTGAATTTTTGGGCTCCGTTAAATCAGCCATAATATGTATTTCACCTCTAACAGAAAAGGAAGGGAAAAAAATTCGGCTGTCTGTCAGACGAGCAAATGTCAGTGAAAAAGAACATCTGCTGCAGATGGCTTTTTCTATTGAATTAGCTTTATAAAATGGAAGCGGTAGTCAAGAGCGGGATATTCTGCTTTTAAGAGCAGATTCCCACTCATAAGATAGCCTGAAATGAAACAGAAAGCGTGTAATGTAATAGAAAGTGGAATCATTTGCAAAACCTTAATGGGATTCGAGCTACATAGCGCATTTTTCAGAATTATAGCTGATGTTTCATTTTTTTCTTCTTTCTTTGTTAATTTAATTGCTTTTATCGATAAATTTTTCTATTGAGACAAACTGCGATTCCCTTTAAACTGAGAAACTTTTAAACATATTAAAAAAATCGAGATTCTATTTTTATTACATAAAATAATTTACTGCTTCTTAGTTAATATAAAATCATTTACATATTTAAATTAAATATTAATTAAGAGCGCTAAACTCTTCTTTCGAAAATAATTTCATAATGAAACTAAGTAAAAAATCTATTCCGAGGCATATAATTACAAGTATTAACTTCCAAAATTCTTCCAATAAACTTCATTTTTTAATAACCAATAAAATCAGAAATTGTAATTTGTGAACAAACTTGAATTAATTAAAATATAAAATTTTTTACAAGGTTTCCTGGGAGGCATTTACAAACTATTTTATTCAATACAATATTAAGCCTTAACACTGAATGATGTAAAATAATTGTATTTTAAAAAATTTACGGAAAAATAAATAAAATTTTATTAAGTAATGAATATTTAAATAAATATAAATATTTAAATAATAAATATTTTTATAAATTAAATTATTAAATCGTATTTAAATAAATAAATAACAATAAATAAAAATATTAAAATCATATTTAATCATACTTATAGCAAAAAATTCAATTCAAATCTATATGCGTAAAACCTAATCAGAATTCTGTGACATTTTCCTTTATTTTAGCTTAATTTTAAATATTTCTTAGAGAAGTAGAATTTATTTTAAAATTTTAATTATCTTTAATTTTAATTATTTTAATTTTATTTATTATTAAAATTTTAACTATCAAAATTCTTGCTAAGACTTATTAACGAGGAAATTTCTGCTTTGAAACACAAACTGATAAAGGACTATAATATTCTCTGTGATTCTCAAAATTACTTTGGGTTATTTAAAATAACATTTAATTCTTTGTCTTCTAATAATTTCAATTCAATGTAAAGAAATAAAGGGGAAAATTTATGGTTTATTCATAGTTTGATTGAGAAATCGCATTTATCGATCTTAAACCTGGAATTGCTCATGTGGTGCTATATTGTCAGAAAAAAGTAAAACTTGTTGATCAGAAAACCGAGAAGAAGGTGGAAATATAAATTACATTTGTGTTAAGAAAACAAAAGTTATGAATGTTTAAAATCATTAACATACATTCACAGTTACTTTCTTGCAAATAGTCAAATAAATAAACATTTTCCCACTTAAGGAATCTAGAATTTTAAGTTCTTAAGTTACTTCTAATTCTGACAAACCAAAACATTAAGACTATCATTTCACTTTTTACGTAGAATACTCATTTATTTCGAGCATTTTAGATAGTCTTTGCATAGAAAAATGTATTTAAAATTATTTTTAAGCAATCTTATACAAGTTTGAAATATCTTGCTTAAATATCACATTCTTTTAATAATATAAAAATTTATGGATTGAAATAGTAAAACCTAAACCTAGAAATAATAGTTATTTTTCAATTTTGTATCTATATTCGATAGTAAATTTTTTTAATAAACGGGTAAAGTAATAAATAACCCACTGTTCTTCGAGAAGATCATTAATCTTATGGGATCATCTCCTTGTTAACTGTTTCTCTTAATACCTGAAGATGAAGGAAACGGATTTTATATAATATTAGATAAGAAACATGAAAAAGAAGAAATATAATTAATGCAATTTTCACTCCTAGTTTTATAAAATACAATCTTATCATAAAAAATTAATAACCATGATTCTTGGTATGAAATAAATTGTTAATTTAAATCTCAAGATAAGTCGACAAAAATTACCCTAAGCTGAAATAATTGTCGAGCTTAATCCTTTACGTATTATTAAATATTATTTATTACACACGATATATTCTTCTTAACCCTAATATTATATATTCTCTTAAAAGGAGTAGAGAAATACTAGTGACATGAAGAGAATTGGATTATGTCAGACCTTACAATTAGAAACACATTTTAATAGTCAAGTATTAACGCATTGCATATACTTAAATGAGTATAATCAGTTTCTATACTTTGCAATATCCGAAATATATTACTTTGAACTTTTGTTGCAATTGCTTAATCGTCTTGAGGACTCAAATACTTCGAAACTAAACTAATCAAAAGTTTTAAACATTTTAATTACTTTAGATAAATTATTCGATTAATTAATTTTATTTATGAGACATGGTATTTGAATATTATTTAATTAAATGTTCTCGGAGTAAATACAAGGTTTTTAATTTGAAAGTTTCAAACCAGCAATATGCTTTTATTAGTATGGAAGACTATCATCTATAAGAGAAATATGTTTATCATTTCTCTTGAGATTATTGCAAGATTTCCTGGTTTTCTAGTATTTTCGTCTACATATCACAACAATTGAATTCTACCACCCATTGTTAATTTATGCTTTCGGAGCATATATTTCATTTAAATGATATATATATGCATAAATTACCAGAAACGTATGAAACGCCATCATTCTATAGAATGTCTAAACATTATAAATAATGACGGATGTTTTTAGGCCAAGTATAAAATATGAGAATAATTACAAAACTTTCCATTGGCATTGTATAGACTATTTAGTCCTTTTATAGAATGAGAAGCGCTATTTAGGAAAAATATGAAATAAAGTAACGATAAGGCTATTATATAAGTAACATGCATTTGTTTATAAAACAAATGTTATTTTGCAAAAATAACTGTCATTAACAATTATTTAAAATACATAAAAAAACGAAAGATGGGAAGCACAAATTTTATGTCTTTCTAAAAAAGGAAACAAAATGTTCACATAAAAATAATAAATTCAAATTAATCTACTTGATGCGACATGGTAGGCTTGAATAATATTTTGAATTACATTTCATGACATTTTTTCCACAAAGACATTTCATATTTTGGCAGTTTGTTTTACACTTACCTTTGATGAATCCTTGGCTACTTCTACTAGGCTGAGCAGAGAGGAATTTCAGAGTTAGGAATATCTTTAATCCTGTGCAAGTTCTTAAGGCATATACCGAATCAAGATCTAGCATATACTTGTTTTAAAATTCCTCCAGAAATCTGAAGTCTGCAAAAACATTCTCTGTTTCACTCATTATAGCTGTCAATAAAATTCTAGAATCACATCGTTCCTTATCGATGTCTGGAACAGGAATTCCCTTAGTAGTTCCTAAAGAAGCAATGGATTCTTTTTTTCAATTTCATTTTCAGCTTTTTTTTTTTTTTTTGGCTAAAATTTGAAACTGATTTTAGAATTTATTTTACCATCAACAGTATTTCTAGTTTGAAATAAAGGATGCATAAAATATCAATTTTATCATTCTTACTAGCATGGTAATGGAAGCTATGTAGTTTTTGAAGACACTCTTTGTATGCAAATGCTTGACTCGTTTCCTTTTTACGTGATATTCGAAACGTATGGAAATATATTTCACACATCGCCTGTTTCTCATTTGACATTCCAGAGAAGGCCTAAGAAATGTAAATCATTTATATACAATGTCATTCTATAGACTAAGGGATTTCATATATTTCCGGTAATATATGTAATACAAACTTCTCTCAATTATTGGAAAATCCTTTCTCATTAAACGTGGTGTGAGGAATAATCCTTTCTCACAATACTATTTCAACTTTCAAAAGCTTACTTTTCTTTCCAATTTTATAAAAAATATTTCAAACAAAATTTCGCTTTTTTAATTTTTATTAAGAAAGTGAATATTTTAATGTTAGACTTTTTCGTCATGAAATAAAAAATGGTTTCTCCCTACCAACATTAATCCTTTAGCTGCCTATCCCACGATTTCCACTGCGTAGTAATCAGTCTATTTTCTGTTTCATCCCGCTTTTTTTGCAGCATAAAGTGTTTAATTCTACGATTACAAATACTATTGTTGATTATCATATAGTATCAGTTCATTTTGTTTGATAAATATTTAGCCTCATTTTCATACATAGCATCTAAAGAGTGAGCTTTAAAAAAATTACGCTGTCAGAGGGTTAAATCAAGAACTTAAATCCAATTTTAACTAAAAAAAAAACGATTCTTATTTCTTTATAAATATCATCGATTTGCTAACTTAACAAAACATCACAACTCATTTCTTTAAAAAAAAAATCGTTTTTTAAACAAAAATTGGGGAAAAACCATTTAAAGGGTTGCGACGTCCTAAGCCATTTGAAGGGGGGGATCCTTTTACCAGGTATGTTCCGGAAGGTATCTCAAGCTGATGTCAGATCTTTACAAGTGGGCTGTCAAGACTGTTGAATGAAATCAAAGTAGAGAACTTTTTTTCCCGGAAGGGAATCGTCTGCCGAAGACACAATGGCATCCTAATTATCGTAATGCATTGCGCCCCAAGAAAAAATGTCTTTTCCGGGACATTTGCCTGAGATGGAATGTTCTTGTCAGGTGTTTTCCTGCGCGGCACACAACTGAGCGGAAGCACACCCTTTCTTCTATTATTCAAGATAAATCAAATACGCAAGAAAAATACTGAGGTTAGATTGAAGGAAACGGTGCCATGGCGGTACCATCTGTGATTTTTTTTTTCTGTAACGAACAACGGTGTGTATAGAGGGAGAACGTAGAAAATTGAAGAGAAAAAAGATTAATGATTAGAAGATTGAGAAATATTGGTAAAATGCAGCTCCAAACAAAAAAAAGAATTAATGAAACTGTTATAAAAATACTATATAAATATATTATATTGTACTATATAAAATAATTGTGTCAGCTATTAAGAATTTTAAATAATATAAGAATTTCATACACACAAGCAAGCGTTTTATACCCAAACAGCTCTGATAGTATATGCGGTACAATTGTTATAGAAAATACAATTCATGCCTACAAGATAAACTAAAGAATTCTACAGTAAAATACGGTAATAACTGATATTAATTATTTCATTCCATTCTTCATGTTTAGGAATGAAAATAACATAAATATGGTGTTCTTGAGAACACTAGAATTATCTATGAGATGCTCTGAAAACAGATATTTTAACAATAACTGAGATATGTATAATTCCATTTTTTTCCCCGATTCTACCAAAAATAAGCAATATTTTGTTTAAAATTTTAGTTCTTTTTCGCTTGTTTAGCAAGTATGAATGTCCTTTAAAATCTCAAACTGCATTTTAAATTTAGATTAACTGTTTATGGCCGAAATTCAATTTTATTTTATGATTCCAGTGAATCATTTGTGTTCATATCAAAAGAATTTTAACATCGTGCAAAGCGCAAAAGGAATTAGTTTAAATGCACAGCATCATATTAACTTGACAGTCATTTTTTTTATTTATTAGCATGGAAATACATTTACGAAAACGAGCGTGTTATATATATATATATATATAAGAGAGAGAAAGATTCAATGACGAATTAATTATACTTTATTTTATTTGAATTAATAAATTTCAGTTCTAAAAAATATCCTTAAAAATGAAACCTGCATGTGACACATCACAATCAAAAAGAAAGAAAGCAGCTTCAATATCTATAATTAGCTATATAACCGTACTAGCTTATTACCAGCACTTTTAAAACTTAACATGTATTTAAACAATGATTAAAAGTTTCTATGTTCATAATAATAGTGAATGAGTATTCATCAGTGTGTTTGTTGGTGCTCTCCAGTCTGGATAATTTGTCGTAAAGCAATCGAATTTGTCACATAAATATATACCTTGAATTATAACAATGAGCTCTTTGGAAATGTTTTTAAAATATTTTAGTAGAAATTTTACTAACTAAAAGAATTGGAAAAAAAATTAAGTTTCTCTGCGATAATTTATATATAAAAATATCCTTGTTTTTCGTATCGTTCTAAAATTTAAAAAAGTAACTTTTCTAAGAAATAAATACATTTTCCATGTATAATTATTCAAGTTATTTTGTAATTATTAAAAATAATTTTTGAAAAAAAAATTGTTTGTTGCTCAGAAATTCAAATAATTTTCATTGTTTCATCTATTTATTTTGCAGTGTAATTTTCATCCTTGCTGAAAGATAAAGAAGGAGGATTCATTTTAATACCCCTACTATTTACAAAACCTATAAAAAACTTACAATACCACTAAATTTAAAAGTTACATCTACTGATCATTTACGTTTATATAACTCTATAATCTAATAGGACTGTTTTTCTACTTACATAGTAAACACACATAAGAAACAGAACATATTTGAAACAATTAAATTATAACGACTTTAATGTTTGAACAATACAACTGCGTTATTTCTATATAGAATTATAAAACGAAGTTATATCTGGATGATCTTATTGGAATTAAGTATAATAAATATCTCTGACAAACAGGTTGTCTCCAAAGGCAGTTAGTATTAAATAAGATTGCAAACATTTGCAATCAATGCCAAAAACAAAATACAATATACAGATATTTATGTTCGAATATTAAAGGTGATATTTCTAGACGGAAACATAGGAATGAAATGATATCTAAATGATTTAACTGAAATTAAACTAATACTTTCGGAGAACAACATTGTTGCCAATCGAAACTAGCATAAAATAGGATCACAAAACATGCAATAAATGCAAATGCACGACCCAGAAAATATAAAATGCCTCGACTACAACCTAGACAAATGAATGAAGATGAGAATCATTTTTTATCTTTCATAACAAATATTCCATTGCTCTACAGCAGCATGATTTGGCTGAAATTACCACTGAAAGCTACTGCAACATGTGGGAATTCACTATACCCCAAATTAACTAAAACATATTTGCTAACTGTCTCAGATTATCTGGATTATATAATGATGAATATAAAAAATATGACAGAATTTCGCAATTTCTATTGAATAATTATATAAAAAGGTTTTCATAGGACTTCAAAAGTAAATAATTATTTCCTTCAACTTAAAATTGAAAGTTCTGAATATTTATAGCACAGACATCAATGGAATGGAATGAATCGCGATTTTATTTTTCAGTAATTGAATATAATAAAACCATGGATGCTCAAAGTGTCTAAACTGTTTAATTTATAATTTCATCTATCCTCTTCACGAAAAAAAAGTGTGCCTTACATCACAGCTTCATATAATATATAGTTAGGTGTTATATGGTATGTACAATTATGTTTCCTAGGAGACTTTGTCAATCACTTCTGATGTAACGTATTTCTTTGAGTTGATGGCAGATTTTACATAAAAAAGACGAATTTTTGAGAGAAATTGTAGTAATTTGTAGTAATAAATGTAAAGAGGTATTACAGAGCAATAAGATCGCACAAAATGAGATGTAGTTGCTCCTTTTTCTTTTTCTACTTTTAAATATGGAAATATCTTCATTCGCATGTCATGTGATACGAAATAAGCAATTTCTGGCAAATTTTAAACTTAGTATAATTTCCTCATTTATCAAAATAGATTATGTTTATGCGTACAATTATTACACCATATCCACCATCTTGACAAAATCCTTTTACGATATGCAGTGAATCGATCAGAGCTAACACATTTCATGCGTAACAGGTACCGCATTTTTCATTGGTAAAATATCGCCATACAGAAAATCAAAGTGTAAAGCTGTACAAAGTTTTAGTACGAGAGATTCTGTCATTTAATATTTCAAACTGATAAATTTGATAGGATTTGTAAAAATATGCAATAGAATATTTAATAATATTTATGAAAAATATTATAAAATAATGTTTCGGATTTGATTTTTGTACGTAACACATCAGAAAATAGCAAAATTCAGTTCAATTCAGTTATATAAATGCCCTGCTTTTAAAGCAACACTAAGTCTATTTTAGGGTGAACATCGTAATTTTGAACCACATTCAGATGATGAGGACTATATCTGAGCTGACACCCACTTCCGCATCACACTAGCTTGAGAACCAAAGGGTAGCAAAATTTAATAGTTTCCTTCAAAATTGCAAACAAAATCTTATTTTATTTAGGAGTATGAATAGACTGCATATGCATCTGACTAAAAAACATTGAAATAAACATTTTCAAAATAATTAAAAATATATTCTCTTAGGGTTTATTTCGTATTTGATTAGTGCCAATTTACTTACTAAAATTCACAAAATATACATTTTTATAATTCAATCAATGTTAAAATCATATATATGTTTATGCAATTTTTGAAGATGTCAGTTTCAAAATAGAGCCATAGTTCTATAAGCATACAATTCATATATATATCGCTATACAAATATATGATTCATAATATCTTTTAATAATGCAGAAGATTTAAGAAACTTTCTTTATAGCATTAAAAATACTAATAAAAATTAGACTACTTAAAAAAATTATCAAATATAAAAAATCTTGGAATGAGAATTGTTTTCCTCATAAATCAAGCTTTTAAAAGGTTTTTAATAGTTTAGATTACAACCTAATGCATTTTTCCGCATAGATTACTTAATTCGTTTTTTTACAAAATGGATAAGAGTTGGAATGAAAAGACGGTAAACAACGTAAAGACTAAATCAAAAATAAATAAATTCCCTTGGAAGAATGAGATTTTTTGAATTCATTGAGTTGATTGTTTACTCCAGCACTTAGAAACGGTTTGGGGAAATAACAAGAAGGATAAGAAATAAAAAGGACAGGTATGAAAGGGTATTTAATGCACAAAACGCATTGAATGAAGCATAATTAAAATAAATAAGTAACATAATTAATCGTTTTCGATTCTTATTGGTGAAAATACACGAAAGATTTCAATAAAAGTTGAAAAGAGTTAGATGATTATCAAAATATATTTAACAATGTAATATTTTGATGATTTTCATCGTTTTTAACACTCAAATTATTTTAATATTTTATATTTTGGGGACGTAAAATATTTACAAATAAATCAATATTGCTCCTGCTTGAAAAATTATTTCGAAGTAAAATCGAAGATTATTTAGTAGTCTAAAAATTAATGCAAGTCCGAAAATTATTGTTCCACTTTTGAAGATTTTTTTTTATATTTTGGAGCACTGTTATTCTTTGAGTATTGTTTCCGTGTAGTAGTACATCCATTGAAGGGAAACGCATCTTAAAAATACCTTTAAAACATTTATTTTTGGTCTTCAGCCAAACAGTTTCATAAATCTAATCAGATTCAATTCTTTCTCGGATTCTTACTGATATACAGCCTGATTTGCAATGAAGTGCCAAAGGTACTATTACACCAATCTAGCATCGGGTAGAGTCTCTACGAACACATAGAAGTGCCTCAAAACGTCGTAGTACAGATCCAACTAATTTATGAAGATATTCTGTATACAGTGGAGACCATGATTCCTGCAAAGCAGTTCACAAAACCATGGGAGTATTAGATGGAGATTTAAGGATAGCACGTTGCAAAACATCCCCGATGTACTCACTAATGTCCATGCAAGGAGAATTAGGTGGCCAAGAGAGGGAAAGATATTCACAAAAACGCTTTTCAATCCATTTGATAGCTAATGTAGACCTATGAGGTGGCACATTATACTGCCGGAACTCTCCCCATCCTTCGGAATGCACACAGAACATGAACGGATGCAAGTGGTCAGAAATGATGATAACATGCAGATAACCTATCATGTCGGATGTCTGAACGTATCAACAGTTCCATTTCATGCAACTACACAAGCTCCATACCATCACAAAGCTACCCGCAGGTTGACCAAGTTGGTAGGTATCAAGGATCACTAAATTTTCTATACACAGGTTACAGTCATCAATCCGATACAATTGGAAATGTCAGACACTTGGATGTCATTGGATTCATCAGACCAGACAAAGTTTTCCCAATCATTAAGAGTCTGATGGCATTGTTGGTGTGCCCAGTCAAGGCCATATGCATCATTCCAATACAACGATGCCAGTATAAGGCGATTTCTCGTCATAAGCATGAAAAGCGTATTGGTTTTCGTTACTCTGATTTTATAAATATGAGAACCATCCAGTGACAACTGCCACATTTAAAGCATTTTAAAATAAATTTCAGAACTTTTTCTCATCAAGATCTTATGACAGTCGATACATCACATTTGTAACAATCAAATTCTTACAATAAAATCACTTGCTCTATAAAACACATTAATTTTTTACATGAAAGTATATTACCCTTGTTAAACGAAATCATGCAATTATTAGAAATAATAATCGTTAGAGAACTTTAATACAAATGTTACAAAAATGCCAATACTTCACGTTAGTAAACAGATGTCGCAGATGATCAATTAATGTATCCGACTACGTTCATAGGAAAAATTTTGAAAAATTAAAAATTATTTAAAACTGTGGTTTTTAGATGTATTGTCAATTTTAATACGAAATACTATTAATACAGCACAATAATTTGAAAATATAATATATTTTCAGAAATAGAGAAATTCGTAATAAATTATAATGAAATTTATCCGAAACGGTTAACACTCTACAAAAAATTGTATCGCAGCAATCCTATTTTTCTTTGTCCTGAAGTTATAGAATATAATGAAAAATTAAATGAAACAAAATATAAGAAAAATCTTGTGATCCAAAGAAGTTATGGGTAAAAATATACGTATATATTCATTTTTTTCCATAGATTACAACTTAATTTTTTTCTAAAAATGCCTAAAAATGAAAAAGCATTTCACCAACAATTAACTTTTGGTTCGTTTCATTGCCCATATCATTTAAAACACATGCTGAAATGTTTACATAAATACTTCTGTTAGTTTTTGAGGCATCATGTTAACGGTGGAGAATTTTTATGACTATTAAAGTTTTGAGAAAATTGAAGTCAAAAACAAATTTTAGCTAAAAAAAAATTGTGACCCTAGATGATAGTTCGGGCCTTTCTACTTAAATAAAATATGAACTGTTTTGGAAAGAGGAAAGTCTGAAATGCAAGAAATAACAATATTAAGAAAATCCAATGCGGTCGATAACCGTACTCGGATCCAGTAATATTAATAATTTCAGCACACTTAGAGTTTTCACTTTCTAAAAGGAAGGAAAATTTCCTCTCCTGAAATGCAAATTCTCTTTTTCCTCACATTGAAGCTGATAAAAAAAGAAAATAATTTCTTGAATAATGGTGACAACTAGCCATTATTCCCAAATTGAACATGGAAAATTTATGAGTTACAGCAAACGCATTCAGTACTTATATTGTTATACACTGAAGTGACAAAAGTCATGGGATGACTGCTAATATCGTGTCGGTCCTAATTTAGCCAGGCGAAGTGCAACAACTCGACGTGTCATGGAGTCCACAAGTCGTTGGAAGTCCTCTGCAGGAATACTGAGCCATGCTGTCCGTATAGATGTCCATAATTGTGAAAGTGTGGATGGTGCAGGAATTTGGGCACGAACGGACTTTTCGATGATGTCCCATAAATGCTCGATGGGATTCATATCGAGTGGTCTAGGTGGCCAGATCATGCGCTGGAATTGTCCGGAATGTTCTTCAAATCAATCGCGAACAGTTCTGGCCCGGTGACATGGCGCATTTTCATCCATAAAAATCCCATCGTTGTGTGGGTACATGAAGTCCATGAATGGTTGCAAGTGATCTGCAAGCAGCTGAACATATCCATTTCCAGTCAATGATCGGTTCAGTTGCACAAGAGGACCGAGTCCATGCCAATGTAAAAACGGCCCACACCATTATGCAGCCACCACCAGCTTGAACAGTGCCTTGCTGACAGTTTGGGTCCACGGCTTCGTGGGGTCTGCGCCACACTCGTACTCTACCATCGGCTCGTAACAACTGAAATCGTGACTCATCTGACCACGTCACGGTTTTCCACTGGTCTAGGGACCAGTCGATATGCTCACGAGCCCAAGAGAGTCGCTGCAATCGATGTCGTGCTGTCAGTAAAGGCACTCGAGTCGGTCTTCTGCTGTCATAGCCCAAGGAAGTCAAATTTCGCCGCACAGTCCTATCGGACACGTCCCTCGTACGTCCCACATTGATTCCTGCAGTTATTTGACGAAGTGTTGCGTGTCTATTAACACTGACCATTCTACACAGACATCGGCGGTCTGGGTCGTTAAGTGCAGGTGGTCGCCCACTGCGCTGTCCATGATGGAATGTGATGCCTGAAATTTCATACTCTCGGCACACTCTTGAGACTGTGGATCTCGGAATGTTGAATTCACTAACGATATCCGCAATGGAATGACCCATGCGTCTCGCTCCTACTATCATTCCACGTTCAAAGTCTGTTAATTCTCGTCGTGCCGCCATAAATCATGAAAAACCTGTTCACATGAATAACTTGAACACAAATGAAAGCTCTGGTAAACAAACTGCGCATTTATACTTTTTCGCTGCGATACTACTGCCATCTGTATATTTGCATATTGCTATTCCATGGCTGTTGTCACTTCAGTGTATATTATTTATTAATAATGTGAACTTTATTGACTGTATTTGGTGAAAATTTCAGAAATTTTAGATAGTTTGTGACGCCTAATTTTATATAAACTATCATAATGCTCAGAATATAAAATGTGCATAGAAAACAATCTTGTAAAACTTTTGTACATCCTTTATTTTATGTCGGAAGCAAGATTTCCGCACCGAAAAATGAAAATTTAATAACATTTTTTTATTTCTAATCTTTGTAAAAACAGTTTAGGGAAAGCCTTAGTTCAATGTTCCCATTTCAAAATATTGACCTACAAATAGTTAGAATATAGTAATAGATATATTTTAGATACAATTTTCGTTTAAAATATATCGATACTCGCATGGATGGACATGGGGAGATTTATTTATACAATGGGGAATACAATTCAAAATAAAATGATAAAGATTAAAAGATATCATAAAATTAATGTTTTAGTATCTCAATTTTATAGCTTAAAAAGAAAAATCATTAAGATGAAAATGAAATATTTATGTTTATATAATTTTTTTCAAAATAGGACACTATTCATTAAATTTTAAAAACAGCATAAAATATTTGATATCTTCATTAAAAATTTATTTTTATATAAACATCCATTAGACCTCTCTATAAAAATTTATTTAGGAGCACTACTTTTATATGCTGCATAACTAAATTAAAATAACATTAACATATTATTGAATATTTTACCTTGTTTAATTAGCTAATGGTTCGAAAGAATGCTTCTATATAAATATCAAAAGAAATAAAGTAAAAGGTAATTTGTTAAGATTGCAATAAATATTTACTTTCCAAATATGATTATTTTGCCATTTAACAACAAAAATGGCTATCCTCTTTGTTTAATGAGCATACGATGTCTCCACCACCGTCTGAATATTTTATTATAGGATCTGAATATTTTATGAAGATCTTAATAAATAAAATTGTTTTAATAATTTACGAATTCAGAATATATATATATATATATATATATATATATATATATAATGCAGTGAAAAATTATCCAAGAATATAAAAAATAATGTTAATAATTTAGTTTAATTTTGACATTCCATTGCAAAATAGTGAAATAACAAATAAACAAATCAGAATGACAAACGATCCAAACAGAAAAGAAGCTCTGCGAAGATTCCCCCTCTAGCAGATGATGAAAATCTCTTTCCATAGAATCGATCAGTAACCGAGTCCATTACGTAGGGAACCGTATTTGGATCATTAGTAGGAGAAGTGGCCCTTATGTGTCAAGCACATGATGGAGCAAACTTTCTCAATTTATCCCAGAAGCAAGATGCCAATTACTGACTCAGTTTTGTAAATGGAATGATGTATAAGCATTCAAACTATTAGTATATCTTTGAATAGATTAAATAATTTGAATAACGGCAAGTGGATGCACAAATTACCTTTTATAATAGGTACTTTTGAAATGTGTATTAGAGTAAATTTAGAAAATTAGAGCAATTTTCAAAATGAAATCAGCTTTTTTATTTCCTGTTTAAGGGAGCGATTAATATAAAATATAGCTCATTTTAGTTTAATTATATATATACTTCCCGTTTTCTAAAGCAACACTAGTGCTATTTGTTTTGAGATGGAACTCATAATTTTAAAATGTGGTCAGATGACAAGGATAACACCGGAGCTGGCACCCATCTTTAAGCTACCGCAACACACTAGTGGGAGGATGTTTGGCCTCAAGGGATTTTACGTGAACCAGAGCCATTTACACGATTATTCTTAGGTGGATTCGGATCTTGAAACAACAAACCATCGATTCCGAAGTAGATACCTTACCACCAGGTCATCCTAGCCCTAAATTGCAGTCAGAGAGAAGTTTTAAAGAAAAGTATAAGGATAACAAAATTATATTTATAGCAATGAAATAAATTGTTCCTTATTGTCTTTATTGAAAAAATAAGTTATGCACATTAAAATGCTTTGGACCTTACATTTTTGAAATCATTATTTATGTGTAAAATGCTAAATTTATGATAGTGTCCTTAATATTACTTTACAAATATTGAATTAAAAATATATTTAAAATATTTTTTTAACCCCAAAGAAACATTCTTGCTGTCCGAAATCGAAATCTTGGTTTCTTTGATTTCTTTAAATTTCACTTCATATAAAGGTTCAGGATCTTTAACTATGCCATCTATTGCCGCATTACATTTTTCTTCCCTGGAGAAATTTACATTTTAAAAATTAGCCCCCACCCCTTGCGAAAAAAAATCCAAATTTAGACTTTCATTTATAATCATTCTAACAATTTATAATTAAAAAAATATTTAAGAGTTCATGTCAACTGAATACCTCATCGATAATCATCTTCATCTCCTTCTGGTTTACATTTTTGAAAAATATTGTATTATAATATCTTAACACGACTCCTAGTTTCAGCAACTGAACCTATTTAGCTAATTTTAACCTGAGATGTATTTTGTCACTTAGGTGTGTGCGTCAATCAGAATATGCAATGTTTATTAAGTAAGTGATATTTAGTGTATCCTTTGGTGAGATCGTTTGCAAAGATAGTTGACATTACAAAAGTTTTTAATCTAAAGTTTTTAAAAAAATCTCAGATTTATGCATCGAAATACGGTTTATATGAAAAAAATATTAGTTACACTCTGAAAGGTGTTTTAACAATAAAATTCGAAATTTGAAATATTTCAATAAAAAGCAGTTTGGTAACATTTTTTTTTTTCATTTTGAATTCGTGTGTTTGCATTCAATTTCTTCGATATAAGCCAGATATATTCTAAAGAAAACTAGAATAAATTTTAAAACTTATACTTCATTTATTTATTTATTTATTATAATAGATTTGCGAGCATATTTATAATTCATATTTATTTTATGCATTAAAATATGTCTGCACAAATAAATATCTACTTACGAGAAGAGGAAAATACATAATACAAATCATATATATCAAAGCGATTTTATGATAAATATTATATTAGAAACTAAAAGTCTTCCAAATTACTGTATTTTCAGCTGTCAAATGCAGTATACATTTAATAGATAGACTTAACTTCATACGATATATTTCCTAGGTAAAATTTCTATCATATTCTATTACATTTAAGAACATTTTCTTTACTGAAAAATGGGGACATTGAATTCCTTATCATTTTAGAAATAACATTCAACAAATATTAAATATAATTTCAATTCCAAAAAATGCTGCGCATTTTATTATATTATTAGCTAAAATTATTTTCACTATTTTTCAAATATATAATCGTAATCGTTGTCCAATAGAAATAACTTTAGTTTTAGCAGGATAGGTTTTAAATTTACTCTTAAACATATAAAAAGCATTATTGCATTATCTATCTCACTTTTTTAGAAAGATAATTGTGTTTGAATGTCGCCATATTTGGAAATCATTTTCAACTAAAATATATGAAATCATTACAAACTTTTTAAGGAAACAACTAGATATAATTTGACAAATGATAGCTCAACACTCACATTCAGAAAATGTTTAACTCAGATGCCTTTCGAATACGCAGATTATTTTCTTGTACATTTAAAATAAATCGTTTGCTGGATATTTATATTCCATTGGATATATGTGTGAAAAAATTATTGGTATTTCTAACAAGATAAATTCAATATTTTATTTGTATAATACCAGAAACATAAGCCTAATGAAACCACATTTATATGAAAAATATATGCAACTTGTTAATATGCAAACACTCAATAATGTTTGTGCTGAATTGACAGAAATCTATTTATTATATTTCCTGCTACTAAAGCTTAATTTGAGAAATAAATCAATGCTTTTGCGATAAAGGCAGACAATTAATATTTAAAAGGACACGCCAGATCTAGGATTTACAGGGAAATATCTTCGATAAATACCGGGGTAAGTACAAATTTGAACAAAATAGATTAAACACTGTCTGCTCAAAACCAGATAGTGTTCTCCGAGAATGCGTGTTCTATGACTGAATTAGAGAACATAATACAGTTTGATAATTGAGTTACTATTGTCTTTATATGCATATTTAAATGTCACGGAAATTTCAGATTTAATTTAACTAAAAAGGAAATCATATCATCATGGTATATGTAAAATTACAAGCAAACCGTTCTGAAGCCTTGTTGTAAAGGCACACTCAAAGCATAGTCTCAAAGCATAGCAATTGAATTGTAAAGTTCCTGGGAACTAGTGATAAATTAATTTTAGCCAGGGCATTATAAACTGTTGTGAACAAAGCTCTAAACAGATATAAATGTTTATCAAATTTGAATTTATTGTACAGTCAAAAGCAAATACAAGCGTTTAAACATAATTCGCAATTTCAAACTTTAACTCACTAAAAACAAAAGTTTACATTCGTGATAATTTTTACTACAAATTAATAACGAACCAACAGAAATTAATTTTAAAAATTAACTTGTGATATACCAGCACAAATAAAAAAAACTTACACAAAATAAATCATTTCAATATATTTACATTGAATTGAGTATTAGCAAAAAAAGGAATAGTACAGATACATAGTAGATTAGATAAAATTACTGCTCCTGGAACTTTAAATCAGTTAGAATGATGTAAGGAAAGGATAAAGCATTTTTAATTAAATCAAAAAATATAGCAGTTTTTAAATGAGTTATTTTTTACTTCTCCCAATGTTATTTCGGAATTTATTAAATTTTCACATGTTGATGGACTTTTAAATCATCATGTATATCATCATTGGTAGCCTGTTGCAAACCCTTCGCCCTTTTCAAGAACAATTTTACAGTTGCTTGCACTTTCTCTTCAGGAAAAAATATGCCATAGTTTCACGTCTCTAACGAATATACCTTTTTTTTTCATATACAAAATAAAGAAATCCTCCAATCCATAGCGGAATTGCGATATGAGCTCTGCATACGTAAGCAATGATGAATGGTCTCTTACCATTCATCGTCTTTAAAAGATTTTCAATTAAATGTTCAACTTCAATTTTTAAGACTGATTTCGCAATTTTCAATGCACAACTAGCAAATGTAAATGATTTATGCTCATTTATTAGCATAATTTAAAATATAATAAATTTAATATAGAAATATATATAAAAAAATAAAAATAAGTTCATAAAAATATATAAATTTTATATATAAATATGATTTAAAATAGTACTTTCAATCATTTCAATAATATTTTCAACATCAAAACTGATTGATTTTTTTTTTAGTTTATTCTATTAATCTGGTGAAAGGTTGACAAAAACGGCTACTTCATGCTTGTAAAACGTTCTGAAAAATAATAAAAGAACGCATAATTTCAGAAAACATTTTAGACTTTTCTCTTTAAATACATTTTAAAAGGGACGTTTTTATTTTTTATATCTTTACTTCGATACTTTTTTAAATGGTCTGCTTATTTATTAAACTTCTTCTTATTCTTTAAGAAAACGTAGCATATCGGAGAAAGAAAGAAATTATAGACTTCTAAAGCTATTATGCCTATTTTTCTCGAAGCATTTTTAAAAATTTCAAATGCTAGAATTTTCTGAAATACGCATTTCTCGAAATATATTTCAGTTCAATTGACATTTATTTTCTGTATTTAGATATTAAAAAGGCTGTAAGCAAATATGCACAGAAAAATTATGTTCCGAAATTGTGAAATCATAAACAAGCGCATATGTTTTTTTTTTAATTGGAAACTTTTATAAATCAAATTCAGTAATTTCCTTCATTTGAAAAGCATTTTACAAAAAACCATGTATGATTTTATGCGTGTTTAATCATCTGGATAATATGAAATACTTTCCCGAATTTTTATAAATTGAAAACTTTGGAAAATGTCAAAAGCTATTATAACGCAAAATTTAAAAAAATAAAAATGAGTCACAAATGTAACTGTAAGAGCAGAATTTTTTTAAATACTCATATATATATTCTTTAGATTGTATTTGATTATAACTACATTTATTATGGGCAAAAAAAGTTTACTCTTGCGAGCAAATGTCATTATATCTCAGATAATGTTATTCTTCGTGAGGAAAAACTTTACAAGTCTTTTTTCATGAATGTATGAATCAATTCTAATGAAAAAATTTATTTAATATTAAAAAAAAAAATAACCTGATTGTCTACAATTTTATATTTTTATTGAAACTATAATATCGGCTGCATAGAATGTTTTTTAAAATCTCGTAGTAACGCCTTTTTATTGGAATTTTACCAAGCGATTTTTAAAATCGTCGAAAGATAATATTCAGTCTTTTGTAATTTTAAAACATTGATACAACATTTGATTCAATATCGCTAATGGCACCTTTGCGATTATTATGTAGAATAATTTAAATTATCTGCAATATTTTGAATTAATAGAGGAGGTAAATGCAAAGATGTTAACAACCTTTCCATTAATAATTTTTTGTAATTAATAAAAATAAACTGTTTCCTTAAATTTTCTAAAATTTTAAATTAAAAACTTATTAAATTTAGATCTGAATAAAATTTTCTTTCATCTACATTCCGTAGAATTCTTGAATACTATTTGCAGAAAATCTATTGAAAAGAGAAAAATTCAATACAAATTAATACGTGCTCCATATTTATTTATAGAAATTATTAAAATGTATACTGTTGAAGAAAAGTTAAAACCAACTATTGTAATAAAAGAAATATATCTAGATTAAAATTTCAATAAATTCTAAAGAAAGAAATCTAGAGAAACCTGCATATTGATGCAAACTAATTATCCTTCATACTATCTTTCACTTAAGGGAAGAATTTTGCTAAAAGCGGCAACTAATCATGGCAGTACAAATTTTACAGACAAAGTTGGAAGTGCTTGGGTTCCTTATGAAAATATATTGTAATTGAATTATCTGCATTAATTTGTGAATGATTAATTTTCTGTAATATTGTATCTCTCTTAATAAATAAATCATAAATATTTAGCAATGTTTCAAATTGTTAGGAATTAATGCGTTGAAAGTTCTAGCAGTAACATTATTAGTAATACATTGACTACAATAACAATAACATTATTAATAATAAATTTCTCAAAGCTCTACACCTTACATATTTTTGATAATAGGTAGATAAAGCAGCATATAAAATTGCGAAAATATCTCATACATTCTCATTGAATTTGTTTTGCATTTTGAATGTAAGATATCGTAATATATTGTAAAAATAACAAACATAGTTTCATTTGTTTATTAACAATGTAACTACAACTATAAAAGGAACAACTTGTGTTTTATTCTTAAAGTTACTGCTACTTTAACTTTAAACCAGTTAGTATGATCTAAGGAAAGGATGAAACATTTTTAATTACATCAAAAATATAAGTTTTTAAATGACTATAATTGAATATATTACCTAAAGATAGGCTGACGTTGTAAACGAAAATTCTGAGATATCCTTTTTTATTCAACCAACGGGTGAACGAGCTCCGCTCGGAGAAAACAGGTATCGAAGCTAACTCGAAGATTTAAATTTTCAATTGTGATTTATCAAAACAATACATGCCATAAGAAAATCTGTGAAACCATTGGTGAAAAGATAACCGGTTAAAGTGCACCATTGTAAACTATTCTAAACAAAGTTAGAGTTTGGAAAGGGAACTATTCTATACAAAGGTAAAGTAAAGGTAAAGATTGAAGTGTGTGCAAGTTCAATATTTTTGACAAATTTATTTAGAAAAGCCAAACATATATACATACATAAGAAACATATTATAAACCTATAACAGCATAAACATAAATCTTTATTAGTTCGCCATATTGGCTATAGATGGCAGCACGTTACCGCTTGAAAATTTAAGTAGCCATTATGGCGACTAATAAAGTTTGAAAATATCCTATCTGTAACTCCGAACTGCTCGACCGTAGCGCTTCAAAACCGGCGCCAATCGATTCCTCGTGGCCAAAAACCCCAGACCCCCAAGTTTACCGGAGTTTATTAATTCTGGGGCGATTTTCGACTTGGCAACCATTCCTCGTATTATAGTATTAGATATTCAATGAAGAATATTGATAGTATATATTTAAATTTTTGATTTTATTTATTTATTTTTATCATACTGATTTAAACTGAGCTGAATAAAAGAAAACACCTTTTCATTTTCAAAGAAAAAACGTTGGTGATCAGTTTTAGTTTAGTTATATTAACGTCCCGTTTAAAGCAACGCTAGGGCTATTTTGGGACGGACGTCGTCATTTTGAGCCACGGTCAGATGACGAGGACGACACCTGAACTGGCACCCCCTTCTCCACACCACACCAACGGGAGGACGTTTGGCCTGACAGATTTAACGTGCAAGATACCCCGTCACACGACGGTTCTTCGGTAGAATTGAGTCTCGAACCTGAAAACCTCCGGTTCCGAAACCGAGATCTTACCACCAGGCCACAGCGGCCCAGAAAAAAACGTTGGTGAAGTAATACTTACGCTGTAATTAAAAAAAGTAAAGAAGTAAAAAATTTTGAAGTTCAGGCAACATTATTGAAAAATTAAATTCAAACTGCACTCCAGGTTCATAGTTTTTAGAAAAACTTTTAAAAAATTGAGATTTTCAAAAAACCATATTTTGAGAATAATTTTGAATACTTCAAAGAGACATTTGCAATAGCAGTTCTAACGAAAATCTACAAATTTCCTACAATTAAATGATTTACAAAAGTGAGGTTTTTTCTAAAAGTGAGTACAATGTTTTGAATCTGTAATATTGTTTTCTGCATACTTAAACTAATAGTAAAGAAACAAGTTATTACGCATATTTTAATGGATGTGGAAAAACAAAAAGACTTTCTTTCTTGGCTGTGAACTTGAAATGCATTTGAAAACTTGGTGATGAGTCTAAAGAAATAAAAAGGAAAATTCTAAAAAAAAATGCAAACGTTTTGACGAGATTTCTGTTTGAACTCCTGATCTGACAATCGTTCTATAAGCCTCGTTACGTTCTCCAGGGATTTAAACGAAGGTTTTCAGAATTGTGTTTTTAAAATGTCGATTGGGGCACGAGCTATCTGACTGTACTTGTGAAGTGTTTAGCTATGTGGAGTGTTTTAATAACAACTTTCTGTTTGCCTGTATGTCATTGTTTTTAAAAATATCTGTCCTTTCTTTTGTATAATCTTCAAAAGTGTTTTTCATTTTTTCTTATGGAATAAATTGCAGTTATCCATTATTGAACTTGTTTGATTTCTCAACACATATGCATCAAATGGATTTTCGTAAAATTATATTTACTTAATTTTTTGTAGTCTCAATATATCGATTTGATTTTCTTTATTTGAAATTTTATATAATAGCTAATGGGTTCAATGAGGAACCAAATAATAAGAATTATTACTCATTTTGAAGTCTGTATACGGTGTCTATTTATGAAAATGAAAAGAATTTACATTTCTTTGCTTTTTAAGATATACTAAAAATTCTTATACAGGTGCAATATCTTTAATTCTTTCACTGCCTTTTATGAGATGCTTAGTATGAAACCGCTGTAAAATTAGCCATCTGTAAATTTCTCTGGCACTGAAAGGGTTAATACAAAAAAAATTTCAGGAAATATATTGTCTCTTCTGTAAGAAACTTTGTGATTCAATTCCTCTGTAATAATCGTTTTTGAAAATGGATTATATTTACCGATAAATAAAATAAAAAATAACTGCAATAAAATAATTTTTTGAAAGTCAGCAACCAATCTGTTGCATTAAAGAGTTGGAATTTAAAGCACTTCAGCTATTTTTTTTTTTCGAATATTATGTATTGAATACCTAAGTACAAATACTTCCATATAACATTCAAAAATATTTTTCCAGAGAAAAAAATAATATTCAACAGAGCAAAAAACCCATCATTTGGTAGAAAATAGAGTCGTCTGAATCTCATTTATTATTTTTCCTCATCCTTTGATCTTGACATTCGTAAAACTTCAACTATTTCTTCAATTTTTGCACTAACAAGTATTCTAAGTTCATTATCGCCTTATAGGATCTTTTGCTGAGGTAACCACTTCATATGGAGTGAAAGATAAAATTTCTCTACTGAAGTAATATATAAAAAATTAATTGTTATTGGTATAAATATTGAATGACTTTTTCCTGATTATTTCCAAGATATAATAATTTTGAATCGGTATACTTGGTTGAATAACTATATGATATTTAACTGCGTGAATTAATAAAACTCCCTTAAATATTGATGATTAAAATATTTTCAATTTTAAGTTATTTTGTTAATAAATATTATAACCTATTAAAAAGAAAATATGTACATTATATTATTGCGTCTTACAGAAAAGTTGCGGTGTAAGACCGGATCAATCTTATGTTAATAATTTTAAATGTATTTGTTTACAAAGAACTTTAAAAATTAATATTTAAAGGATGTATCTAAAGCTAGATGGACTGTGTGAATAAGTTTGCATGCGTGCATGCATACTGTCCCTATTTGCCAGACTTGCAGCTACAGCTTTGGCACATATATAATTTGGAAGATAATCTGAACCAAGAAGTAACTTTTAAAAATGTTAATCAAAATTATAATTAATTAAAAAGTAAGCTAGAATGTGTGTTTTTTTTGTGATCACTTCCAAAAATATTCCAACACAAAAAATAATCCAAAATAATCCTCCCGCTTTAAAGTCCCAAAATTTTCCTTGAAAATAATTCCAAGTCGTTGGCGGTGATGGCAATTTAGGTAGCTTTGAATTTATATTTAAATTATTTTCAGTCTATTATGCAATAATAAGTGTTCCATTGTCATTAATGAAATCCAAGTCATTTTCAATGTGTCATCAAATAAGTGATCTCTTGAATTTCTTCCATTCTTGAAAGTTGAAAGATTTTCTTCAAAATCTGTATGCAGGACAAATAAGAATATAAACTTCTATGATCGATAAACTTTGAAGATGAATATGCTATATGCTGTTTTTAAAACCGTTTTGACAATGACTGCATTAGAAAGATCTAGATATACCAAAACAGAACATATGTAAGACGATTAAAATAACACAGCTTTACTTTCTGAGAGTTTGAAAGAATAATTGACATGAAATTTTGTATACGCAATGAGAATTTTATTTTAGTCAAAATAAACTGCAAAGCTAATGGCCATTAGAATAAAACAAAGAATTTAATAATTTTACTTAAAGATAGACTGTTGAAGTTTTTAATATTTGGGAAATCACGATATGTAGAAATTCTTTATTATATCTTGCATTGGAAACTGATTTAATTTTAATAAATTGAATAATAATGTCTCTTTATTCATTAAATTATTTGAAAGTGTGGTTATATAGTTACATATAAAACATATTTGCATGTTATTAATTTTATAAATTATTCCGGGAATTTCATCCGTTGGAGATTTTCTGAGGATCTTATACGAATTACAACTGTGTCTATTCATATTCTTGGAAAAATGATCATTAAAGGAAAATGGTTAATGTCAGGACTATTACCATTATACTTACATGGGTTTTTGGGTAGGCGAAGTTGAGATAACTCTTTATGATCATGTATTCTTTCAATAAAATCCAACTGCTCTCGATTTCTGAGGCGATGTTACAGTGTTTGAAGGTGTGTGAACTCATGGATCTGGTTTATATTACCGTCAACCTCGTGGGACAAGCCACAAGACAACATTATATGTTTCAAAATTAAATAGAATTTCATTATTTGGTTTCGTTCGGAAGTAACAATTTGTCTTTTTTTATCTTTGAGAGATTCAAAATTTACTTTCTTGCATCCTTTAAAGTCTGCGACTTCTTTCCTGGAAAGACGTGCAGAATTTAAAAGTTTTTCTATACATTTAAGAATATTTAATATAAATATAATTAGATTAAAAATATTCAGTGTTATCTGAAATAAATACAATACAGCACACTATCATTCTACTTAGTTGATAAGTAAATTTCACATCTCATTCTATTCTAATTTATTCTGTAGTCGTATGTTATTCTCTTTTCTGATTTCTTAAGTCGCTTTAATTGCGGTTTTTCATTGCTATGCTTTAAAACTTTTTCCCTTCTGTTAAGGTATCATCATAAGGTATTTATACACGACAGCAAATGTTATTACTTCTTTCATAACATTTGCTTGAACTTGTTTTCCTCTGCCATAAATACGCAAGATGACAATAGATATAAAAAATATTTTCGACCCTTTTTAAGATTAAACTTTAATAATTATTCATATTTCAAACTTGTTTTCCTTACTTAACAGAATATTTTAGAACTACAAACATTCTCTAGTATCAGGTTAGTGAATATCCGGCCTAGTTTTCTGTTATCGTATTGAATATGGAAGGCAAAACCTTTCATTGGCAATGATGCAAGGCATTGAAAGTTGAGGTATGCTACAATAATCCTATGAGTCGTATGCAAAATACAAGTTTTGACAGGGAAAGATCAACGTTCTGCTCGTTGTTTAGTATTTCGTCACCGTGTCACCCACCTTAGTTGCGGCCGTTGTTACCGATTATAATTATACAAAACGTACGAATTGTTCTTAAGGTATGATTTAGTTTTTTAAGTGTACCACAGTGAAGATTTTATTTACTGTACTTAAATTAGGCACTGTCGGTGTCCTGGAAGAGGGGTAGCCCACCTTCCCCATGATCTAGGCTCCCCGGGTTCGAGTCCTGGTTCGGGAAGGGCTGTTCTTCCTCTGTTCTATCTGTGAGATGTGTGAATGTGACTCTCTGTAAAAAGGAGTGTGCAAGCGAATGTGATGCGTGAGTAGCTAAGACGTACTCTTGGCCCTAGCTCGAGCTACTAAAAACGAAAGACTCACCCTCGGGTTAAAATCAATGACTTCGTCAGTGGGCTTGTCCACGACAACTGCCATTAGAAACAACAACAAATTTGACATTGCAAAATTTATGTTAAAAGGTGAACAGTTTATATCCTCAATTTTTTTTCTCTAATAAATTCGTGAAGAGTGCAGTACAGTTTAAACATATATAAATTATAAATACTGATCCTTCCATTTTAAGTCGGCATGTTGCCGTAACTGCTTCTGTGATTCACCCGAATGTAGTCGCATTCTACATGGTTTGAGATAAATGGAGGGCCTATCACTCAAAAGGAAGCCAGAAAATGAGTATTATAATAGTGAATTAGGATATAAAAAATTTGCTTTCTTATAATGGTGGGCAAAGAAAGAAGTTCATAGAGCTCCGGCCAATCTGCGTTTTTATTATCCGGCCTCTCCCCCCATATTAAGCTGGATACTCGAGAGTGCATTGTATTGTCGAAATGTAAAAGGCATAAGTTTTTTTTTGCCACTTTATAGAATAATGTTGCATAAATTTATGCAATAAATATTAATCTATTTTTTGTTTAACATAAAAGAATATAAGAAATTTATGCATGGGATTTTTACAGCATAATCACCTAAAAAAAGAATCAATCGAAATATATTTTCTATCTTGATTTAAACAATTTTAATAATATATGCAATATTTATCAGTCCAAAGTAATAAAATTTGCGAATTAAAGAAGGAATCAATATAAAATCATTTGCTAAGCATAACTGATAAATTATGTTTAATCGTTAATAAAATAGGAAATGTAAGGGAATAATTCCAATCACAAATGATGGAATTCCCTTTTCTCCCAGACAATCAGTTAGTGAGTCCACTAAACCAGAGATGTTCGTATCATTAGTGGTGAAAGCAACTTCCAGTATGTCGAGTACGCACCAAAGCAAACTTTCCCAATTTATCCCGGGAGCAAGATGTCAATTACTAACTCTCTTCCCAAATTGGAAAGCTGCATCCATATGTATACGACCACTGATCCAAACCGTGATCGATCAAAATATATTTATGCTTATCGAATATGAAAATGTACAATAAATCTATCTGTGTATAATGGAAGCAATTTAAAACTGTAGTTTCTTTGTCATTCAAACGAATAAAACATTTGATCATGGAATTATTTTCAACATTAATGTCTTGTGAAATCCGATGCAATTATATGGAAATAAACCCTTAAGCTAACGTTGTTCCATAAACAATTTTGTACCAAATGCATTAAATTTGAGACCTTGATTGAAGAATGATAACAAACAATAATTGATGATAATACAATAGTAAATCTTTGTAAGAGCGACAGTCAATATTTTTTATCCTATCTTAGGGGTATTGAGCCATCGCTGTGATCCGGGCGTCTTGAGTCCTGGTACGGACATGGTTTGTTTTTCTTCTGTGTTCTATCTGTGAAGTGTGTCAATGTGGCTTCCTATAAAAAGGGTTGTGCAAGCTATTGTACTGCGTGAAATCTAGCTAAGTCATACTTTTGGCCTCAGTTGGCGGTACTGAAAAAACAAAAGATGCTCTGTTTAAATAACTGAAATATCTATCAGCGACCTTGTAAAGTGTCATAAGCGGCAACAACAACAATAAAAATACAACGAATTAAAGAACTTATTTAAATCCAAGATTATTATATTTATTTAAATCAATATTATTAAAAGTGTGCAAATAATAATAGGAATAAATAATCGTGAATGGTAATTTTTTTAACTAAGACCGTGTAATCATCATCTTTGCTTATTTATAATCGTATTTCACTCGCTTACTAAATAAAAAAAGTATAAATATTTTTCTCCCTTTACAAGACTTTATTTCTTCCTTATTAATGAAATTCTTGACTTAATTGTAATAATTCATGACATAGTCTGTAAAAAACTAAGAATTAATATAATAAATTATTAATAATGATGGTAACATATGTTAAATTGTAAGGAAGGAAATCTATGACACACGTTTATTTTTAGGTTGTAGTAGGTCTACGTTATGCAAAATTTTAATACAAGATGAAAATTTTAATCTGTTTCTCTCTACCAATAACAAAACTGAATGCGCATGTGTTGGCCTTCTCAAGATCAGATCGTTTGACCTAGGGTTATCAAATTTGTCAGCTATATTTTGGAGAGTTGGAATGAATATTGTGGAACAAAGTTTTACAAATTTTAATTTTAGAATTCTAATAATTAAAAATTGCTCACTTTTAACGTTTTTTTAAAAACTTCACACAAAAAGGATTTTTACACTTTTCTAAAGTTCAAAAATTATATTTTAGACGACAATTATTTAATTGCCCTTGAAATTCTTTAATATTGTTTTAAATAACTTTTAACTAAGCAACATAAGAAAATGAAATCCGACCAACTAGCTGATCACCATAAGCAACTATTAAAAAATAGGAAGTGAATATTGTTTTAAATAATAAACTAGAACAAAGGTTTTCCAAAATATAAAATAATTTTTATTTTGTTCTGAATAATATTTTAAAATTCAACCATAGTTTTTCTTACAAAAGCATTTAAACCTCATTGGAATTACTTATGTTATATTTCGCAGTGTTTGCAAAAAAACAATCCAGTAAATTATTTCTTGGTTTATCAACACAATCTGTGAAAACCCTTAAAAATTTCAATACATATCTTTATAAGATATTTTTTTGCATAAGATTGCATAAGATATCTAAAATAAATTTCCTTTCACGAGTCAAATTAATAAAGTGCAATATACTCTTCAAAAAATAAAATACCGACATGCAGTACTAATCTGAATTCTGCAATTTCTAGTATAGAATTTAAGAACAACCCTAAGAATAGCATCATCATTTCGAAGGATAACTTAAGTGAAAAAAATATTTTTTTATGTAAATGGTTTTTACGAATTAAGGGTAAACGGTAAAGCTAAAGAATTTTAAATATTTAAACTGTTCTTCGAAATGAATAAAATCCAAATTAACTTTGATTTTTAAAGTATGGTTATATTTCTGAAAAACGGGATTGATAATCCGATAAAAAAATTCAGATATAAATATAGTAGGAAATTCCTCCCTAATGTAGATAAAAACTTCATTTGTTTGTCAGATTTTTTGTTACTGAAGATGTGTTTATAATGTTATGAGAGTCGTAATAACACATTTGTGAATTATAAACAGAATTCAGATTGTTGCATAAGGGAAAATTACATATTGCAGTCTTTGTAATTTCTTATAAAAAATAGGAAAAAGTTACATTCATCATTGCATTAACAAATTTTCAATCCCTGCTTGTCTTTTGCATCAGAGCAGAGTGAAACAATATAATTATTTTCTACAATAAAATACAAAAATCTCAGCAATAAAACACAGAAAAGCTCAATATAATTAAAATTCAATTCTTTTAAATTTCAATGTTTTTTTCTTCACAGCTCTCCATTTTTTAAAAATTCAATCTACAGATTTAAGTAAATAATAATTAATTTTACCGAATAATTACATTCATTGATTGATTTTATCTATTTTGAAAATTCTTATTTATAAGTTTTTAAATTAAAATTAGGGGTTTATATAATAAATAAATATAAATTGTGATTCGGATTTATTTAAACAGAATCAAATAGTTTGCATTCATTTTTAAATAATAATTTTATAAATATTAGATTTTTAAAATATAAAATTCTGATTAACAACTGAAGTTACATTAATAATTAATTATTCATTAATTAAAATTAAATGAAAGAATATTATGTGTCTCTTTACTTGAAATGAAAAGATAATTTGCTAATTCAGACTTGTACATTTTCAATTTTTAAGCAAAATTTCATCAGTTTGATCCTTTTCATGTTTACTTAATCATGGTTAACACAACCGAAATAATTGCTAAATAAGAAAAATTGTTACAACAATTAAAATTCGTTATGCGCAATAGGAATTTATAATTTAATTTAAATTTTATAACGATGCAAATTATAAAACTGCATCAGAACATCTTGATGTGACATATAATTTATTTTTAATAACACAAACTGTAATTAATGGAATAATAAAATTGCATCATTTCAACAAATCCTCTCTTTGTCAGAAAAAAAATGTTATTATTAAATATCCTACATACTGTGAGGAAATTAAATGAAAGAGTTTCAAAATATTCTACTTGAAATGATATATTTTATTTAGATATCGAATAAGTAGTATTAGAAATCCCATTCCAATTGATGTTAGAAAAGCAAGATTTCAATCAGAGAAAATTAAACCAATCGTAGGCTGCTTGGATTAGTTTAATTTGACATAATTAAATCAATTTCGCATTTCAATACAAATCTAGGAATATTTTGGAATGGACCTCATAAATTTGAACAGCGGTCAGAGGACAAGGAAGACACCTGATATTTCACCCTTCTCTCCACATACCACACTAGTGGGGGGACGTTTGGTTCGGACGCAAATCCGCTTAACAACGGTTCTTTGGCCGAATCGGGTCTCGAATCTGAAACCCTTCGGTTCCGAATACATCATGCAACTGCAGCCCGTATGCTGCTTGGAATAGTTTTGAAAACAACATGATCCAGAATACAACGCGTCAAATACTAGAAAACAATGAACTGAGCAATATTTATTATTATTTTCGGCGAATCAACTACAAAGTAATGCCATATAAAGAGGATCATTTGAACATTACTCAAGCAAAAAGAATAACGAATGGATAATTATATAGCAAAATTGCTTGAATTATTCTTTTTTCTCAAGCGCATGGTATATATACGTTTTTAATAATAATCATACATACATCTCTACTATACATTTTGTTTTTTACTGTGTTATAAATAACATACAATGATATATAAAAGAAAAATATCTAGAATAAATAGAAGAAGAATAGAAGCCATTTTAAATTAGATAGCTGAAAGGATTGAATATCAATGGGTCCGAGAATTTTTTGAGATAGTAACAGCTTCAATAATAAAAAATACAGTCATATGTTGGTAAGACTGCTGAAAATGACGGTAAATTTAGCATTAGATTTAAAACAATTAATTAATATAACATTAATACATAATCCTTCCTTTTTAAACCAGCTTCACTTTGAAATCTTTTGTTATAAAGATTAAAAAATCTAAATATAACCAATTTTATTCGAAATAAATTTAAAGTTTGAACATAATTCTTACTTTTACGTAAACAAGGTGCTCCTAAGATTACCTTGTTTTCTTAATCTGGGATCGTTTATTAAAATTCTGGATGATGGGAAGTGATTTGCCAGCATGCTGAACGTGTTTACATGCGTCTGACGCATGGATGTAGATAGTTCATTAATTTTTAAACTTCAGACTTGCATGCTTACCTTGACGTAGTTTCAGGAGGAAAGCTCTACACAAATAGTCCCGGAAGGGTAAAACGTGTGAGAAAATTATGAATTTTCAGAATATTATATTGAGCGGTTCATAAATGTCTGGGATTGACTATAAACATTATTCGCAATTGTGTTAATAATCATAACTATCTGGACATTAAACATTATGTTCTATCAGATTTTTTTTATTTATTTATAAAAATACTTGATTGATTTAGATTTATAAAAATTTTAAAATATAAATAACATAATAAAATAATCGTTTATATATTTATATGAATTGGCAATTTCGCAAAAAATTCACATTTTTTTATGATTATAATTTTTAATTTGATTCTTTGGTCATATAATAGCTCTGATTAAATATATTTTTAGAACGTAGTCTTCCTTTAATGCTGGTAATAATTCCCGAAATTACATTTAAGGGGTAGGAAAAAGGTGTTTATTAATTGAATTTTAATAAAGCAAGTAAATAGATAAGGAAATTCCATAAATTGTAAGAATAGGACAGAGATGTTAAGATTAATATAAAATTATGTTCACTGTCAGGAATAAAGATATACACATTTTATCCTTTTGAAGCTTTTGTACTATAAATTAATACTCAAATGTTGCGATTAAATGAAGCAGGCATTTTTTTTATTCTTCAATTTAACTGCGAAATGGAATTTAGTCGTGTAGTGATCATTGCAGCATGGACTTCATTGAGAATATATGTTTCCTTACAGGTATCATAAGAGCATGTTGTTAGATAAATTCCCTGTAACGTCATATTAAAGAGCAATAGCGATCATTAAAAAGAAAAACAATTAATGCCGGATATTTAAATTCGGCGAAACTGTTTATATGTATATATTTCCAACGTTTACAAAGTTGATTATTAGAAGACAATGGAAATTAAGGGTAATTTTCTTTTTTTTTAAATTTGTGTGTGGGTATATTTCAATGAAAATATTTCATTCATGCTGATTGAATATTTTATTTCTGTTTCTCGGATTCATTCAATAAACAATTAAATAAATAAAGTAAGGAGGCAGATGGTCCCATCAGTACGATAATTTATAGCTTCTAAATATATTAAACAAAAATTGTACCTAGAATCTAAATTAAAAATATTTAACTTATGGATATCAACCTGTTGTATAACTGGATAAACTTTCTTTACGAATCTATATTATAATAGTTTAAACATTAAAGAAATAATAGAATAAACTAATGTTTTTTTAATCTATTTCCTGCATTATCTACAAATTAAATAATTCTGCTATTACTTTTAATGAGATATATGCAAATTCGAAATAAATTTTAGATGAAAAAGAGTACTTGATCATATTGAATACCTTCTGTTTTAACATTTTGTTAAATGTTTTTTTTGAATTATTATAAAGTAAAAATAACTTTTATTTAATTAGTTAAGGAAATCCAAGGAATACTTTACATGAGCTACTACATGCTTAATTAATATACGCTTCTATAAATTCAAGTCACAAAAATATGTTTTTAAAAGACAAATGGAACCATTGAAAATTAAAAATTGTTAAATATAAGATAAAATTGTCAAACGATAAAATAAATTACAACAACTTTAAAGTTCCCCGGTTAAATATAAAATGCTGCGTTCAAATTAAATATATTCTTATTACAAATTGAAAGGAAAAATGAAAGTTCCAAGAAAGCATTTTAGCTTTTTGCGTTTAGAAAATATGATGAATATGAGTAAACAGTGAAGTCTCAGTTTCCCAACAAAAGAATATATATTATTTCAAATTAATTTGGAGTTTTTTAAAAAAAATAATAACAAATTTTGTGAAAATGGAATTGATCTATTTTTCATATAAGTTTCATATTTTCATATAAGATCTATTTTTACTCTATTTTTCATATAAGTTTTCTTAAATGAAAAATTTGTTTACATAATTGCAGTTCTCAGGATCTTAGTGTAACAAATGCATTTTTCACTTTTTGATTGGTACGTCATTAGATTCGTATCCCTTAGGTTGTGTGTTCTGACCCCGCCAGCCAAAGAATCACCACGTGCGCGGTGACTTAAGCGTATATAAATCTGTCATGGTTACGAAGTCCTCCTTGTCGAGAGTATGAGGGTAATACCACTGAGGGCCCTAATCAGAGGTAATCATTCTCCGATCTAGGTTTGAATTACGAACTGTGGATGAATAAATGAAATGCATGAAAAATGGTTGTGACGCATTTTATAGCTAAATCGTACTCTTGACCCAAAAGGGCTGTACAGAAAAAAAACAAGAGGTGAACGATTTGGCATAAATCGCAATGGTTCTTTCATCAGCGGCCTTGCCAATGACAAGTGCCATTAGAAATAACATCTTTGTATGAATGGTAAAAATAATGCCTGGTAGCAAAAGGTACTTACCTCCAAACATACACCAAATAAATAGGTTCCATTAATTTTTCCTTAATAAAATGTAATGCATTTTGAATGTAATAATATAAATGAATTTAATTTTTTTGAATAATAATTATCCATTAATGAATTATGTGAGTTTAATAAAAATTATTTCCATAGAAAATAATAAGACGTATTTACACAAACATACTAAATTTTGAATAATGTGAAACTACAACTTAATAATTCACAAAAAAAGAAATTTTTGTGGATCATATTCAAAATTTTGTAATCTCTTATTAAAAACTAATAAATTACTAACATCTGATAAGTGAATTAACACCACTCCGATATTCTAATTATTACAACAATTAGAATTATTTTACCAATTTAACGGACAAAGTTTCAAATAAATTTTAAAAAATCTTAAATGTTTGATTTAACAAAAATTCTTTATGGAATTGTTTATATTATTTTTAAACATCGTTTCGTCTGAAATAAGGATTTGAATTAAAAGCCTTTTCTATTCCATTGCAATTATTATTTTTAAACATGATCTCATTAGAAAAATTCTTATCCTTTTGAATTAATGGACAAAAGCTCTTTATTCCATCGCATTTACTGTTTTAAAGAACATTTATCTTCCAAAATAAAAAATAGAAAGATTGAAGTTGCATCGTAGGAAAGCAAACTTAAAAAATTATCTTTCCCAAAAGAACTTGTTTGATTCACATATAAGATATAAAATATTATTTTTAAAAATTGAGTCGTAAAGTACTTTTTTAGAAAGGCACTGCACTTTCAACCATCATTCTCACCCAAAATAGAATGTTCTATAAAAATATTTTTGAGAAATTTTATATCTTGGGGAACAAAAAATAGATCTATGCTGTAAAACAGAAATTAAATCTTATTTATTCAATGGGATTCACATCCCAAGTAATTCCAGAAAAAAAGCTTAATAGTATTTTTAAATGGTAATAATATTAGTAGTATTAATTTAACAAAGAAAATCTTAGATATTGAAATGGAAATCAATGTTTTAAATTTGTTTCACTATTACTAAAATCTTATTTATGTTCTTTAACATTCAAATCCTTACAGTTCTTTCGATCGTAACTCAGATAATTTTGTTAAATTGAAATCAATATAATATTAAACGTTTCTTGATAGGCACATGGTAATTATTAATTTCCACAAATCATTTTACCGTATTTTTAAACGATAACATTTTAATAGCTACTCCCTAATTCAGAAAATTGTATATATCTTTTTATAAGATTTAAGTTCCACTCATGATTAAGTACAACTGCTGATAAAACTCTACGTACAAGAAAACAGTTCTCTTGGATGGCAGACTTTAAGTTAGAAGTCTAGACTTCTAAGTTACAATGTATTCTGAAAACTCAGATTGTTTGTAAATAGACTGAAATAACAGTTGGGAGCCTTAAAATGACACTTGATAAATTCCATGTTAAATTGCAAAGTAATTTTTTACAATGAAATGTAAATGATTAAAAATATGAAGCATAAAAGTTCTTATTTAGAAAATTTTAGACACGTTTCATATTTTTATAACTGAGTAATGTTGAACCTCTATTTCCAACATCCTCCCAATACATTGCTGTTTGGAACAAAAGCTAAAAAAAATTGGGTAATTTTCTTATTCTTCCTTTTTAATATCTGTAGGATTCAAATAAGTTAGAAGGGGAAATGCTGATTTCAAGAAAATAAAAATTAAATCTTATTTAATGGCTTAGTAAACACTTTCTCATAAAGAAAAGTTGTAAAATCATCTATTTAAGTTGGGAAGTGATTTGTTATTTAATTTTAGATTTCATAAAGGAAAAAGGTAAGAATTGGTAAATTTGGTTAGATTATGCTGTAATTTTAAATCTGATTATGTAATAGGCATTTATTTAGAATTCATCATTTCTTTGTGAATAATCCCGTAATCTTTTTTCTTCATACATGAAAAATTTGATGAGTTTGTGCAGTAAATAAATTCTTGGTTGAAACGCTAATACCATTTTTTCTAAAATCATTTCTTATGACGCATTTAAACAATCTATGTAGTATCCTAATAATATTCTCCTGTAAAATTCAAAAGGCTCATGGATTAGAGATCATAAAAAAGTTGCCCTTTGAGATGAATAAAATACCGTTAAATTTAATTTATGGCTAATTCGCAACTAAAAATAGGTTCTTATTCAACAACTTCTTATATGATTTTCTGCGGAGTTATCAAGTATTCCTTATCAAACAATCCCTTATAATTATCAAGTATCATTTATCTTTAAGGCAGCAGGGAACACGTCTAACTAATCTGCAACAATATTGACTCAGACATTTATATGACATAGAAGTAAAAATACTGAAACGAAAATGTTCTGTGAAAAAAAATGCTACGGACTACCAAACATTTAGAAAACGTTTATAATCCTTTCACATTTCATTACCTAAATGAATGAATTCATTTATTTATATAGGTGAGCCATAATACTGACTTTTCAAGCAAGTTCGAAAGCTCACGGATAAAGAAAACTTGAATGACAGAATCGACAGAACAGTAACATTAGCTGGAACTGAGGTTGAGTCCTAAGAGCCATCACTGGCCACGATGCAACCATTCTCGAAGGAAATACGTCTCGTCATCGATGGTAGGAACCAGATCCCTTACCTATTTGTGTATCCACAAGCGTGGCGAGATCCAAAAAGCATACGAGAAGTATATCATCCTCTTTTCGAGGTCCCTGTCCTAGGGGGAGGGTTTCCATATGGGTAAAGTAAAGCCTAATCAAGAGGTCTGAACTGGACGAAAATTTGATTCGAAGGTATGTGTTTTTTTCTCAGCTATGTAAAAATAAAAAAGGAAAATGTTTAAAAGCAATAATGCATTCTACGATAGCAAATTTCAAGTTATCATTCGAAAGCATCATTATTTATAAGTCGTTATTCGTCTTAATTTATCTAACCAGTTTAAACCAGTTTGAAACAATGTCGAGACTTCTCTATCGATCTCTATATTATATAAATAATATTTTTAAACTTCCATTTTCAATTTTTCTAGCTGGCAAACAAAGTTTTTCTTTTTAGTTTTCGATGTTAGTTTTTCTTCAAAGTTTTTCGATGCATCCAATCTGATAGAGTTCTGATTATTTTAAGCCGGTTCAAATTGTTTATTGTTGCCGGTTTAAATTGACTTAAATTAATTTAGAGAATTCGTTAAGATAGCAACTTTTTTAGGCAAGTTTACTTCTTCATTTCTTTCTCTTCGAGATAAATGAAAAATAAGTTCGAAAATATAATATGAAAAAATTCATCAAAAAAATGAAATCTATAGTAGAAAATTTCAAGTTATAATGACAGAAAATTATTATTTTATTTTTTTTTAATTTCATTGGTCTAAATTAATATAAAAAATTAAGTTAACATATGTCTAAATTAATTTAAACATTTTTTATTAAGATTTATTTTTAAGATGTTATTCGTCTAATTTCATTTTTTTTAAAGTTATTATTTGTCGTAATTCATTTAAGTCGTTAACCAGCTTAAACCGGTTTAAAAGAATCACGAGACTTTTACATCAGTCTCCCTTTCTCACCGTCTCTTATGATAATTTTTTATAACTTTCATTTTCAATTTTTCTAGTTTCAAACATAATTTTGGAGCTGGACCGATTTTGAGATGAAAAAAAAAAAAAGTGATTTTCTAATATTGACGAAAGCGTAATCTGATAGTCTCGTGATTGTTTCAAATTGGTTTAAACTTGTTAATGACTTAAATTAATCAAGACAATTAGTAATAATTTAGATAATAAACAATTCGAAATCAAATTGTAACTTCAGTTGGCGATAAATCGCCAAATTAGACAACCTTCTGCATTATTTTCTAATAACCCTAAAAGCGAAAATTTGGTCCTTAAAAAACAATAAATCGCCAATTTGTTGCTTAAGCATTTCGAGGAATCAAAAACCTCAAACCAAATAACATGTCCTCACCTGATAATATTTTTTGAGAATTATTAGGTTGCAGCTTATTGACAAATAACCACCTAAATTTCAAATTATGTGTACAGATTTAACAAGAAGAAATCCATTTATACAAGAAAACGTTAATATACATCGAGATGTACTTGTATAGCTAAAGACTATTTTTTCCAGTTACCGGAAGCTAAAAGAGGGCTATCCAATTTTCTGAAATGCAACTTTTATGAAGTTTTATTTCTAAGTACTTAAATTGATTACACCTTCACCTTTTACACGATTTCAGATTTAGTCCTAAATCTTAATACTAAACATTTCTTTAAAGGAGATTGCTTCAATGTAAGAAATATGAGCGGTTATTTCCTTTTTTTGTTGCTCTTCTGCGTTTTTATAAGATTATAATAATTTACCTTTGTTTTACGAACTGAATCGTGACTATAAAATTTAAAGAAAATACTAAAATAAATAAGAAAAAAGGGCTGTAAAATGCAAAATTTTAATACTGTTCTATACCGTGTATTCATTTTTATCAAAATCCAGTAGCCAAGGGAAAATGATGTAAGTATATGAAGGAGAAAAAATGTTATTTCATAACCGAAAGTAAATCTCTTGGAAAAGAGAAAAAACGCACTAGAGACTTTTCTCAGATTTTCTTTTTGAGCGGCTTATATTATTATGATTATATTGTCATATAAAAGCAAAATGTAACAATTTTGATTACAGATTTAAAAGATCTCTATAACTAACTAGAAGGGATGTCCTAATGAAAAGCTACGAAATGGCACTGTAAGTATAAACAAGGACTTTATTCAAAATATACCCAATAGGCCTGAGCCCAGTGATCGCATTAATTAACATGCCGAAGAATTTCTTGTTAGCAGAATTCCTGTAGCAGTGACGAGATCAGTTCTTCGCAGCGTGATTGCGTTTGTCAAAGTGCTGAAGTGCTACCCCTTCAGATGTTTTGCAGACCTTTCACTTAGATGTATACTTGGTGACACTCCGAATATTACGCAGATCCATCAAGAACAAAAGACCGAGGATAAGGCTCTGCTCCATGATAACTCGCTTCCTCACGTCTCCAGAATCATACCCTTGGAACTGATCAAGTTCAAGTGGGAGTAACTCAACCATCCGTCCTACAGCCGGAACATGTCCCCTGAGATATACATGTGTTTGGCCCCTTAAAAAATATCTGAAAGGAAGGTGCTTCAACTCGGAAGGTGAATTCAAGGACGCTGTGAAGGACTGGGTCTCGTCTCGGCGACAATAATTCTAGAAACAAGAAATTATGCTCTTTCCTATGATGTTTAGGAATAATCACTCTTCATTTATACTCACAGTAACGTTTCATACCTTTTCATTTAAACAACCATTTTTTTCATGAATTATTTTATGGCTGATCGGGTATTATAGAATAAGAAAAAAAGTAAAATTTAAAAAACCTTCATTGAATTTTTTAAATGAATATTAAAAAGTGCTATAATCAAATTGAAATTTTAAACAAGAAAATCAAAATTTTGAGATTCGTTATCTTAGTTGTGTTAAAATATATTCCATTTTTTATGGAAGGCTTTAATGGACTAATTTCATTAGATTGCCACTTAATATAATCAAATATTTAAAAACGCATATACCTTCCTATTTTATCAAAAAGATTTGCAAATAATATATTATCAGGAATAAAATAAAATAACCTTCTATTCAATTAGAACTAATTTAGTCAGTATTCCAAATTGTGTTGAGAGTGTTCTGTGTCATTCAGAGTAATATAATTTAGGTTTTTTTTTTCTCTTGCTTGGAATGTTCAATTTCACCTTTATTTATAAAATCTATATTGTTTAAAAATTGGAAAAATTTAAAAAAAATATTTTTTGGTAAGTAGAAATTCCATAAATATTGAAAATAAAGAAATTTTGAAAAATAGAAACATATTTATAACAGCTTTAATAATGACAGCATTAATAATTTTCAAAACATTTTGATTGATTGTGTCAGTTCTTAAATATCTTCTTTTTCTTCTAATTTCATTGATTTGTTACTTTTCCTGTAATTAAGTATCTTCAGTGATTTGCATATCGCATCTTACGCAACACTGCTCAATTGACTCTTTAATTGCTTTTTTTGTAAACATTACACAGTATGTAATACACTTAAGTATTTTGAATGTTTGTAATTTTGACAGGAAGAATTAATTTTTCTAAATGTTACAGAAATTCACAAATAGTCAGCAACTTTATGACTTAAGAATTTAAAATTCAATAAAAGAACAATACATTCAGTTATTTTTATTTTGTTGTTGTTTCTTATGGCACTTGTCATAGTCAAACCAGCTGACAAAGTGAGCCATTTTAAGCCAAGAGAGCGTCCCTTGTTTTAAACATCGCCATCTAGGGCTAAGAGTA
Organism: Argiope trifasciata; assembly: GCA_026543055.1. NCBI lineage: Eukaryota > Metazoa > Arthropoda > Arachnida > Araneae > Araneidae > Argiope > Argiope trifasciata. The sequence goes on from JAPMOQ010063627.1 coordinate 322,223, forward strand.
CACCTAGCAACTCATGCGTCACAACCCTTTTTAAGGAATCAAACTTAATTTATGCATGTCACTAACCTATCCACATAACTTAGACCTGCATCAGAGAACGAACACCTCTGAACTAGTACCCTTAATGGTATTATCTTGACATTTAGCACTTTCTGGCCAAGACAGATTTATACGTGCATCAGCCATAGTACACACGAGCAGTCTTGCCAGTGAGGTAAAGAAATCATAATCCAAGGAATATATATATATATATATATATACAAAGTTGTTATTTCAATAAATACTATTCTTTTTTACCATTTTTTACAAATATCTCATGATATTTTGAATTCGCAGATTTCTTCTTATAAATACAAATAGATGTTGTCTCACTTCAATTAATGTATATGATTTAACTGTTGAAATGAATTTTGAAGCATTTTTGATTGCGGAAGCTAATCAGAAATGTTAAATAATCATAATGGTCAATCCGCTTTAGAAGAAAATAAAATTATAATTTCAAAAATTACAAAAAATGTTATTACATGCACATGTTTTTTAAATAAACATCCATGGGGGCATTTTGAAAAACGATTTAGATGATCTTGATAAATCCAAAACTGTTAGTGGCATTCATGCCATCATTATGTTTATGTTTTGCCAAATAGATAGAAATGTTAAATATGACCTATCTGAAGTTTATTTCACCTATATTCAGTAACATTTTCTTTGAACTCAGCATTCAATGTAACATTTTATTAAATTACTTGAAATGGATATTTCAAATACTATCGGATTTCACAACGGAACTCAAATGTTACTCATAGTTTGAGACTTTCCTTGCGTCTTGCAGGATTCAAATTATTCATAAATTTTGAACTACTGCATTACGAATTTTATCAGATATATGCGACTTCTTTTTGTACCATAAAATCTCAACCAAATGCTCCAACAGCTTTAGCTAGTTGGAAGCATATAAATTTTCGGTGCATGTTCTAAAACCCTACAATGTTCAGAACATATTTAAGTATAACTTGTGTTTGTTTATATTATAGTTACGTGATATGTTTTGTATATTAAGTATTATTCCCATTTCAATATTTTCTCCAAATATCGAATTTAAAATTTGAATGTATGAAAGTTCTGTCTAGACTTCGAACCATATTCATGTTATTAAATGACATATATCCGAGCTAAATAATGCATACAGCCACAAACATTCAATTTTGAAACTTCAAATTGAATATTTCTATACTATTTCAAATCTTTTCACTTTGAAGGATCTTAGATACTATTTTAAATGGTACATCGTTTTAAAGTTTCTAGATTTCCTTAGTTAGTACCGTTATAAGAGGATACAAGTTAATTTTTAAATATAAGTTCGTTATATATAAGTTTAATTTTCACTTTCGGAAACAATGAAATGAGACTGTCTATTCAATAAATTAGTAACTAATCACTTAAGAGTAAATACAGAAGACCCTTTTGTTGAAATTCTTTTGCTCAATTGCTCCATTGTCCATCTAGATAATTATGAAAAATATTGTTAACGAGTTTGTAAAATTAAGAAAACAATGTTTCGTTTAATATGTTATTGCAAAATTAGTTTAACCGATTTACTGTCTTATGATTCATCTGTTTTAATGAAATGGATACGTTCGTAATTTTCTGTATGATTCGATTTAGAATACATAGTACACTTGAGACATTTGTACATTAAATATAATTATCACATATATTATCGGTTCTTTGGATGATAAAATTTTAGCTTATTTAAAGCGATAATATTATGCTAGTATGAAGCTCAGAAATAATATATAAGAGGTTAAACACGTTCCTTTCATTCACTAAATTATTTTTGTTATAAATTGGTACATATTTCATAATAAATTAACAGACAGTACACTGTTAATATGTTACTATCGATATATATAATTTCTTTTCAAATCTATATGCTTACCTTAAAGGAACACAATTTTCTTTCTGCAAAACAATTTAGTAATTTTATGACTCAATTTGCTTTGAACGATATTTTTTTTAAAATTATCGCCTTCCTGAAACAAATTAAAATCACATACGTCTACTTAAATATATAAAATATTATATATGAATATACTATAAATTAAGGATGATTATGAAAAAAATAATTATCCGATGGATATATTATATTGTACTGAAATGAAGAAAATGCTATCCTCCTGCAATAATTGCATGTCCGATTTCACCTGCTTTTGCTTCATTGAAATTCCTCCTCAGAAATTTGCCATCTATGCCTAACAGTCAATCCTACTTACAAGAGAAATCCTGAAGGCAATACTTCAGTGTACGTTCCCTGTACGTCCCCTTTGCCCAATCTTTCTACTAAAATCGACTTTTTATTTTATTTCTAAATTTATATCTATATATGCCATCAGTTCTTATCCATCCACCCATCCATCATTTCACAATTTTGAGAAATATTACGTAGTAAAATCTTAGAATAGTCCCAGTTCCAGAAACTGGACCTATTTTGCAAACTTTAATCCTGTATTGATTTTGGCATTTTTGTTGCATAGCTAATCGATCCAAATTTTTTATTTCATTGCACAAGCATCATTTAAAATATAAATAATAATGTAGGCGTGATAAGACGTAAGCCATCAAAGTTGGCTGGCAATCCCGAATTAAGGTATTAAAACATGTTAAGAGGAACAACTAGTAACTGAAAGAGGGTAGTCTATTAGTATTAGTTATATTTTACATACAAAAATATGTAAGATTAATTTGAAAATGTATCTTTCATAGAAAAACCTTTTTTTATTCATTAAACAGCTAAAAATACTTTTGGTAATATATATACTCAATATTTAAAAACTATTTTCAATTTTTTAAATTTGTTTTAAAAGAATAGACCCTTTTTTTGTTTTTGCACTTCTTTATTTATATTCAGCTTCTTCTATATGAACAAAACATACCATATAAAAGCTAAATAACATAGTAATAATTAAAACTACATTTATTTTCAAAATTTATGGCTTTTTCTGTGATTTATTTAAAATACAGAGAAACTTTTCTTATCAGATGAACTAAGAAGAAATTTCAAACTGTAAATTTCAGAATGATCTGGTGTAAATAATACATTAAAAGCTCATTGATATCTAATTTATAAAGCCATCAAGGCTGGCTATACATTGAAATATCAGTTAATAATATACTCAAAACTGTTCCAGTACTCATTATTCATTATTCTAAATTTGGCATGTTTCAAATTCATTTTCTAGTAAACATTGTTAAGTTGATCTTCCTAAATTTATTTAATGCTAATTTAAATTTCAAATATATTGCAAATTTTACTGTAGTAACATTAGTCATAGATTAAAATCCTTTATATTGCATAGTTAAAAAAATGTTTAATTTCACCAATAATTAAAAAACATGGCTTTATCAGACTGAAACAAAATTATCATTTATATATACAGAATTTTTTTGCAATCTGTTACTCTTAAAATAAAAAATAGATTGGATTTAAATTTCATTTATTTTGAAATCGATTTCAAATGAAATATGTAAATTATTGTGAAATTTTTAATATAATCAGATGTAATTTGATTTAAAACCCATATTTAAAGGAAATAAAATTCAAATTTCTCTTGAATCAGCAGCTTATCCTCTTTTATGTTTAAAATAAATTATTTATTAAGTATTTAAATGATATTTTGTGTGAAAAATACGTGTTTTCCATGCTTTATTTAAAATGAGATAAGTTGAAACAACGTATTCGTTTGGCAACACAGATTTAAATATATAGAAACCATATTTATATGAGCAATATACGATGCCCATTAATAAGCATTCATACAATATTGTTTAAGGTATAATCAACACAAATTTATTTATTAGATTTCGAGAACGTGATTTGTGAAAGAAATTATTATTCATACATTAATGACAGGTAACTAAATTTGAAAAGAAAGAACCAAATCTTCATCAGATTACATATATGCATTTTTGATTACTGCTGAGAAAAATAAAATTTCTGACAAATGATTGCTGTCCACATCCAAATGATGATGTTCTAAGAAGACTAATTATACAAACAAATATAAGAGAACGAAAATTTTTTTGTCCGAGTTAGACATTTTCTTATATTACGCATATTTAGCATGCCATATTACACTGATGGAAATAAGAATCCCAACACTAGGAAGGAGCTGTGCTAGATAAATGAAATTTGGTAGGCGTGTTTATACATCTGAAAGATGACGTCGATTCGATTTTCGAGCTACGCGCGTGTGGCGCTAGTAGCGACACTATGAACATGCAAATGAGGTTTGCTTTAAATAAGCGCTGTAAGGTTCGTGATCGTTATGCACAGTTGAGATTTGACGTAGTGGGTTAATGTTAGTCAAGGATGCATCTGAGAAGACGAAGAAGCCATTATCAACAGCTCACTGAGTTTGAACGAGGTCGTGTTGTAGGGCTACGAGAAGGTGGGTTTTCTTTCCGCGATATTGCTGAAAGACTTGGCAGGAATGTATCCACTGTGCATGAGTATTGGCGGCAGTGGTCAGGGGAAGGTACTGCCTCAAGAAGACCAGGTTCTGGGCGGCCACGTGGTACTACTGAGAGGGAAGGCCGTCGTATTCGGCGTATGGCTGTGGCTAATCGTACTGCATCTGCAGCTGAAATTCGAGCTGCAGTTGGCACCACAGTGACACAACGAACTGTTACAAATCGGTTACTTCAAGGACAGCTCCGAGCCAGACGCCCTGTGCAGTGCATTCCACTGACTCCAAACCACTGCCGTTTGCGACGTGAGTAGTGTCAAGCTAGAGCTCAGTGGAGGACGGAGTGGAGATCTGTTGTGCACGTTTGCATGCTTTCATTCAAAATTTTGGCGGTTACACCGATTACTAATGTACCAACATTTCACATTTGAAATGGCTCTTCTCGCCAATGGCTCTACCTGTGATCTTGAAACTTTAATCATTTAACTATGTTACCTAGACAAATGTATTCCTAAAATTTCATTACTGTACAATAATTTTTTCTTGGTGTTGGGATTTTTTTCTATCAGTGTATATGCAAGAAATAAATCCTATCCAAGAGCAAATCATTTGGGAAAAACTGAACCACCACGCAAAAACAAATATGAAAACAACAAATAAAATCGAAAATAGACCAACAAATGGGAAACCTAAATATTAGAAACTGGCTCAGTTGCCTTTAGATCTTTTTCAATTCCAAACAATAAAATGTAATAAAACTATAATATAGAACAGTTAAAATGGAAAAAAAGGGAAATATTTGAAATGTAAGAACAAAGTAATTAGAAAAACAAAGAGATTTCCGTATTCAAGCAGTACATCATAAAATTTAATGCCGTAAAATTTGAAAAAATAACATTAACAATGTTGTTTTATGATATTAAAAGAGCATAGCGCATAAAATGTGATTTATGTTTATAGAACATAATTTAAAATTATAAATAAATAGAGTATAATATTATTTATTGCTCATTTTGACGCCGATATTGAATATAAAATATAATTTCTGCAGTGTGTTACAAAATAATTTCCAATGCTATAAATATTCAAAAAAATTAAGTATTAGAGTATAAAATAAAATATTTTAAAGAGTGTTTCTTGCTTGTTTTCAAACTACATTGGAACAATTACTATTTTCCTAATGCAAATGCATTCCCGAATCTAAATTATTTACCTTTGTCTTTGCTGTATTTTATGAATTTTAAAATTTAAATATTGAGGTAAAGTTAAAATAAAGTTTTACGTAAATCAAGATGACTGATGAATTTTTCAAAAACATTTTTTATATCTATAAGCGCTATTTTTTATTTCTTTTTATTTACTTTTTCCGTTTTAAATCTGATATATTTTACATTATTTAAATATAATAGAAGCTAAGGTATCTGTTTAAGAAAAATAGATGTTCATTTTTTATTGGCACAAAGAGTAAAAATGAAAATGAGCAAATAATACATTAAAGTTGTCTAATGATTTCGAGCAAAACACATGTTGCATCGTGTTATTAAATATTTAATTTATGATTCTGCCATCACTATGTTCATCAACTTTGTTAAACGTAGGTAGCATTCATAATGTTCAACGTTGTTCTACCTAACATAAAACTTTTCCCACAAAACTAAAAATTATATGTTTGAAATAATTTAAATTAAAATCTGCTTTGAAAAAGATCTTCAGATACTCTAAAATCGTTTTACCTTATTTCGCAGATCTTGAATTCTATCAACACGAAGAAATTGCAAATGCCCTCAGCGAAGTAACAAACACCTCTGGAGATGCCTCGGTGCCGCTGATAAATTATTTTTATTATCATTAAATATAATTGATTGAATACCCACGGTACACGCTTTGCTCGTTAGACATTGGCCCAGATGGATATGTGGGACAGCGAGTGAATTCCAAGAACCCTCAAAGGAGTAAAAATTACTTAATGCTTTCAGTTAAACGGTGATATTTTTGTCATATCACTCTCTTAATATCAAGTCATGCCGCTGTAATTTTAGATGGGTGGTGATGGAGAATCTTCCTTATATTTGTTCCTTAGCTTCAATGATCTGGGTTTTATGCTTGGTAATTTCTTACATGGCAAATCATTTAATAATAGCTTGTATCGTTAGTAAAATAGTCACAATGATGCGCAATAACATTCTACATATTTTTGCAATTTACTGCAAATTGATTTCAGTATAGAATGTGTTGTCGCATATTTTTATTCAGCTATATAGTAGACTCATATTTATAATATAGTTCAATATAGGCTCAAGTCTCAACAACAACAACCTTTTAAGCTCTTGACATTTTTAATAGAACCGACCTCTGATCATCTAAAGATTTATATAATTAAGATAACTATTGGGTTGTTCGGAAAGTCATTTCGTATTTTTTTGTCAAAATGAAAAGAAATTTTCGTTTAATGAATAAATTATTTATTAAATTATAAAATTGCCATTCTGGTCTAATACCTTTTGCCATATTTTTGGTAGTAACATGATTACACGCTCATAAAAGTTTTGGTCTTTGCTGTAAAAAAAATTGATCGAGGTGGTTTTTGGCCTCCTCATTTGAAGGAAAAATTTTGCAAATCAGTTCTGGTACTGATGCACTGTTAACACATCTTCTCCACACATATTGGCTAATTTATTTCTGGCTTGAACAGCATTTTTACCTTTTATATAGCAAAAAGAAAAAAATGACGAAAATGCTGTTTATTGCTCTCCATATTTAAAAGGGCACCATCCAAAAACTACTGCGAAGAATCAGCTGCACTTTTTCACACTCAAGCCTTGCTATATCAGCTCTTAAAACATAAAATGGTTTTGCGGTTTAAGTATGAAATTGGGTGCGAAAAATACAATTAAATCCTCTGTCGGGAAAAAACGAAATTACTTTCCGAACAACCTAATAATATGAATTTTTCAAATAACTAATTCTTCACATGAAGTACTGAAATTACAGAATAAATGTTTTGCTTTTAAAGTTAGTAAGTATCAAATTATATTCTTTTTTCTTAAGCTAGCAAATGCTAAAACTTACAAATTTCTGCTTTTCTTAGTCCCAATATATATTTTTATTTACATAAATATGCATAAAGCTGGCAAAGATATGTAAATTTTAACAATTGATACCTCAAAAAATTAAATTATAAAATTAGAAATGCATTAGCTTTAAAAGCATAATAACATTCACTTTGTAAATCTATTCTTAGTAACTCTATTTTTTTCTTAAAAAGTAAAAAAAAAAATAATAAATCTCCAAAACTAAAAGAATGAATTAAAATCATTCAAAAATAAATGAAATATTTCATTCAAAACTTCATTAAATTATAAACTTTTTGGGAAAAAACTGTATTATAATATTTAATTTAAAATATTTTACTCTCATACATAAGACGCTTTTAGCAGATATCTACTTTTTCGTCCAAATTTATAACTCCAATTTTAAAAATAGTCAAGGAAAAAATTGCGTTCTGCTCATTTCAAATTAATTATTTGAATTTTGAACGGAATTTTGGGGGGCTAAAGAAATTGATTAATTGCTTTTAGTTAAAAATAAAATTATTGTTCTGAAAATTTAAACATAATATTTTTATTTAATATAATTTGTTCCAAAATATTTTTCGGTTGAATATTTAAAAATGGGGAAGCTTGGAAAACTTAAAAGAAAGTCGTAGTATTATAAAAATAAAGCCTCTTATAATTTCACTTTTAATTAAAACAAGTATAGTTGAGAAACGAGCTTAAATATGATTCGCACTAAATGATTTTTATGTCCTGAGTAGACAAAACAATTAGTCTTTAAAAAAACATTTTGCTAATTTGTAAGTAGTGATACAATATTTGTTTCGATTTTGTAAATGATAATACTATAGTTACTTAACATAATGATTAAAATATCTATTAAATTTTTATTTGTATTATAACATGAATTTCCTATCAAAGAATTGAATTATTATTTCTTTGAATTTAAACACGTTTGCTAATTAATGGAAATTAACCATTTCCTAAACTGCTACAAAATCTTAGTTAAAAGTTTCTTAACACTTCATGAATAAGATTAGAAAAAAATGTATTGAGTAGAGATCATTTCTATGTTTTTAATTTCATATATAGAAATTATTTAGGCTTATCTTTCTAATCCAGTTAAAAATTATTTCATAGAATTCTATTGAAAGATTCACAGATTCATATTTTACCGAATTCTATACAAATAATATAGTATAAAATTATATTAATATATGCTCTCTGTCTTCCGCTTTTTTAACAAATGCAATGCTTTTACTGATTAAATCTATCAATTGCTGAAAAGAACGTTTTGCAGGCAACAATGAAAAAGATTGAATTTGTAAGGAAAAGGTTTCTTTATATAATCTCATTATATTTATAATTTTACTATTATTAAATATATTTAAAATAAAATTAATCGGTAAGTTTCAAAAGATAGTAAGTTGTTTTCATTCACTTCTAATTAATAGCATCTTATATTTTACTAGTGATTATTAGTTTCTTACATTTCGAAAATAATAAATATTTACGAACGAGATTTCTCGTTAATTTGTATTTGGTTAACATTTTGAATGTAGATTTTGTAAAAATTAATGTATGCATGTATTTACATAGCATTTTAAATATAACTATAAAACTAATCATATTTCATTATTTATTTGAATTATGTTTATTCACAAAATAAAGTAGATTTATTTAAAAGGCTGCTGATTTTGCTTATTTTATTGATAAAGTAGTGATGTCTCTGGTAAATTGGGAAAAATCAGACAAGGAAAAAGGACTATATATTAAATCATACTAATTTAAATCAATCAGTAATTGTACTTTTACTGCAATAAAAAATTATATCGAAACTCATAAGCAAAATAACAATGAAGTATATTAATAAAACTGAAAGAAGAACGAAAGAAAACGCCAAGAAGAATTTTTCTGAATATGTTTGCTATAAAGAGAGAACAACTAAAGAAATTAATATTTCCAAACATATAAAGTATACATGCTGCTTTATTTTTACAAGCTTAAATTCTTTTAAGTGAATGTTGACAAATACGAAGCTAAAAGCAACTTTGAAACAAATGCTAAGTTATAAAACATATTTTGTCTATTTACTTCGAAATTTTATTCTTTAATATTAGATAAGATCTCAAGAAATATGATCGAATAAGTTGGTGAAATTTCCTTCGAATCTCGCTTATAGAAATTATATTTGAAAGAATTCTTTTTTTATGTTGAACTTGAAATGATAATATTTAATGGATTTTTGTAGTATAAATTTTCTGAATTTTAGAGCATTTAATTTCTAATTTCATAAAAAAAATTAGTTAGCAGAATAGCTTATCTATTAATAGAAATTAATTTTAAGAAATTAATGCAATCTTGATTGCTATAGGATAGTGCAAACCAATGGTTTAGTTGTTTAAAAATGTATTAGTACGCTGAATGAAAGCTCTTATTACTTAGTAATTAGTTAATAATTTATGAAATATCATTTTTCATAAATTATTAATTAATTTTTAAAATTAATAATTTATGAAAAAGAACAGAGGAATTTAATTAAATTTTCTAGGAAGAATATTTAATTTTCTTTTAAAGATTTAAAATCAAAAGAATTAAAAAAATAATGTCAAATTTTCTAAATCGGTGATGGAAATTTGTTGATTATAAATAATATTATAATGGGAACAAGATATACATTAAAAAACTTTCTTAATAAATTCAATGTAATCTTCAAACTGCACGGAAATAAATTCTTCTTTCAGAAAATAGTTTAGAAAAATATTGCAATATGAAAGTAAGGATCTGCCATGGTTCTCTCTCCACAGGGCAATATTTTGCCGAATTTTGAGCCTAAGTTCAAAGGTCGCCTTCCCAGAGAGATTTGACCGGAGGGGTACAGATACAAGGAGGGAAGTTCGAGTCGTTCACCATGAACGAAAGAACGTGATTTAAACTGCATGTTTGTTATTTTAATCCCTTTCTGTTAATATGTAAATAATATAATCTAGAATATGACTGGTTTCTTTTATTTATCTCTACACAATCAACAAATGAAAAATTAACAAGATCGATTTAGATTAAAAATAGCTACTCAGGCCTAGGATTAAATGCGAAGCCAGCCGTTTGAAATAGAAGCTAGGAAAATAAGTTAGATGTGATCGGGAACTTTACTATGAACAAATTTGCATTTTAGCAGCCTTTAAATAGAATATTTGATGCCCAAATTTAGAATAATATTTTAATGAAAGTATGTCTGTTTAAAATTAATAAAATACACTAAACATCAATATTGTTTCATTTGGAACTGAATATTAAATAATATTGATTGTGTTTCCTTCCTTCTGTTTTCTTCCATAATACATTAAAAAAATTATGACCCGAATTTTGGCACATTTCCGCCTTTCAGGTCTCCCCAAACTCAAAAAACACATTTTCTGTGTCATGTTTGTTTACCTGTCTTTGAACATTTTTCTTAAAAATTATTTAAGCTAGATGTATGAAGTTTTATATATAAACATTACATCAAATTTATAGATTTCTGTCAAACTTTAAATTAAATTTCATCCGATGAATTTTTTTTTCTGTCCTGCTTTTCGAGTACAAGTGAATTCACTAACTAAAAAACGTAAAGAAATCTTTAGTTAAAATCTATTACACATTTAGGATATATATATAGAACATTATCAAAATTTGTGTCAAACTTGAGGAATTGTTCTTACCTATCAATTGGTCTGTATATTCAAAGGCCAAAAATGCAATAAATCACAAAAGTGGCGATCTACATGAATGAAATTCAGTACGTATTATAACCACAGTTGTCGTTTCTTGTCCGTTTATCATTCTGATCACACAAAAACTACATAATAGCTCGATAAATTCAATACAAATACTATAGTAAATCCAAAGAAAAACATTACCTAACAGTTGTGGGCCAAATTCATGTAAAGGTTTCTCGATTTTACCCAATACTCTTAATTTTAAGTGGAAGGTGTAATACAGAATACGACTTTTCCAGAAGATTATGCAAGAAAATTTCGAAAAGACTATTCCCGCTAATTTTCTAATATAAAAAATATATATCAATTTGATTTTAATTATTTAAATTTAATATAATAAGTAACTATACAAAAACAATTAATTATCAAATGTTATGG
>JAPMOQ010063627.1:338998-463686 GCA_026543055.1 Argiope trifasciata
ATATATATATATATATATATATATATATATATATATATAAAATCCGACCGAACATTAAAAAAACATTGGTAGTTAATAGGTTAAAACAAAAGAAGAAACTGGAGAAAATAATGCGTTGAAATATTTTTTTATCATTAAAATGATTATATAGTATAAATATATTGAAGAATAAAAATAAATGAGTCTGGATTAACTTTCCAAAATTAATGAAAAAAATAAAGTTTGGCTATATTTTACTGCCAACTATATTAAAATTTTAAAAAGTATTTTTCTCCGTAAACTTCTATCATCAAGCAAATACTAACCTCCGAAATGTAATATCTGTGAGTATAACAATTCATGTTTAAAAGTGCTATGATCCCTTATCAACACTCTATCCACGTTATAAATATTATCTAGTCAGTACTTGCAGTTATTGACAAACGATAGAAAAAAATCCATGCATCTTATTTTCGAATTACTTTAACAAATGAAAAATCTCATTCGTCATTTTCAGCGTATAGTATGAATAGCAAATCGAAAAAAAACCCTCCCTTCTGCGGTGTTGAACAAGAAAAAAAATCATGTGACTAGAGATTAAAGCTTTTTTTCTCAGTAACGGCATTCTCTATTATATTTTCATGACAGATTATTTGTTGTTTTTAACTTTGAAATTTTAAAACTTATTTAATTCATGCTTTCAACTAGATGGAAAAAAACCTTTTAAGAATAGCCTGGTGTCATTTCACGGATATGGATCATAAACATATCCCATTTATATCTATATAAAATATCAATTTAAACTTGCACAACTTGGATCACACAGTGATTTGATTTGATACCTGAATACTATTTAATTGATGATTTAGTAACTGTATGTAATTTAGTTAACTTTTTAACTGCCATATCACTTATATTCCTACGATAACAAAAGTTCTCAGTCAATGAAGAATTTGATGCTAGGAAAACAAATCCATGTTAGTCTCCTTTTTTAACACGTTTCTCGGCACAAGAATTGCCAATAATTCATAACTTCTATCTAATTGGATATTTTGTCATCTACTACAAATAGAACAAAGCAGATAAATAAGCATCTTATTAGACAGTGATTCGAATAGCAGGTATCGGGTAGAGAAAATTAATTTTCTGCTTCTTTTAAATTGATACCAGTGCATTATATTTGTATTTATGCTCTACGTGCACGTGTTTTGCTGTAATATTGGCGTGGTGTACGCACTGCCATATCAACTGTGTATATAAACATCATTTGACTAATAATTGAATTGAATTTTACTGCAAATGACGTTTTTTTATTATTCCCAATACGTAAGCCCTTTTCTAACATAAATATTCGAATAATGTTATTCAATTAATGTCGTTAAATCATAATTGTGAATGGAACCGTAAAACTGAAAATGTAACGTATATTTAATTGAAAATTGAAAAATTTCATTATTAATTGAAATTATTTAATTGAAAAATTTCAAAATATTTCAAAATTATAATTGGATGTTTTTATAAATTGCAACAACGATCTGAAAAAATGTTAGTTACTGTGAATATTTAAAAGAAAGTACAAAAGAAATAAATACTATCTTTACAGATAAAAGTTTTGAGCAAATGTCAGTTAAATAACTTAAGGTATGCACGCAAACTAAAACACGGTTTTTGTGAACATTTTAGATTTTACTCTTTTGTATTAAAACAAATATAATCAAGATTATTTGTTATTTAAATTATATCATTAAAAAATCTCAAAATTCGCGAACAAGATCTATAACATACACTTTAAGAATGTATACTTTAAACTGTAATTTATTATATTTAAAATTTTTATATAAATTAAACTGTAATTTATTGTATTTAAACTATATTTATAAATTATACTGTAATTTATTATATTTAAACTATATTTATAAATTATAATGTAATTTATTGTATCTAAATTATATTTATAAATTAAATTCTTTATTTTTATCTCTTTTAACATGGTTCTGAGATTTACACACGTACATATCATTTTGGAAAAAAAGACTATGACGAATAGGTCACTTTTATAATCTGCTTTTATAAGTGGTTTTTTGAAAATAAAAAAATTTTGAATGTTGAATGTAAAATTAAATGACGATTTTCGGTAAATAAGCGAATTAAAATATTTTCTTAAATAAGAAAATTAATCAATTTTAATTAATGTAGAAAAATTAAGTAAAACTATAATCATGACTTAAACCAGCAAATTTGGCTAAAACCATTATTGTTTAAAGAATGGTGCTTAATTTTTAACTGTCATTTCATCTAATACATTATGAAAAAACGTGCAATAATCAGGAATTTCATGTGCTTTCAAATTCATAATATTCTTCGATTCAATATAGCTTCAGATAAATTTTTATCTCATATTAAAGTAGAATCCTGTAATAAATGGTTTCACATTATTATCAATTTTTATATCTTTATCAATTCTGAACATGCTTATTTCTTTTTTAACTTTGTATTTAATAAATTCCACTTACAGTCCCATCAAACCGTTCGGTCACCATAATGGTGACTGATATGGGGATACGAGACAGCGTTTAGTTCTATGCTTAATTTACAAAGATTCATAATCTCGAAAACATAGAAATAAAAATCTTTTTTCCAGGGCATACTAAGCCGACCAAACGCCAGTAAATAAGAATGGAAATGACAGTTTTTCAGAAGCAAATTGCAAATTTTGGCATTATAGTATGCCAAAAATTGCGATTTGCAACCCGAAAGGTATTTTCAGTCACAAGTTAAGTGACTTATGTTGGATTACCTCATTTGGTAAAATTAGCATTGCTATTCCTTCCATTTAATTCCCCAATTCAATGAATAGAAGAGCATTTAAAACTCCGTATATCAATCCAATAAGCAAAATACTGCTGTCTAGTCAATAGGGTAAATAAATAATTGCTTAGCTAAAAAAATATCTAGTCGTTTACATTCAAATGGATATTTCGAATGTATTCATAGATTATGAATATGTATGAAAGATTCCCACTAAATAAACATGTTTATCTCTCTTTATCCGGGTTGTTTCAGTCACAATAGATTTTTCAGTACACTGAGTAAGATTATAAGGAAAAATAAAATAATAAATATTTATGACTTGAAATGACCATTTTATTCCTACTGCAATAAAATATCTTTTGTTTTATTTTGCAGGCTAATTTATTACTTTTTTGCATTTTGTTGTGTATTAAAAGATGTTATGGAAAGTTAATATATTTTAATTATATTAAATTAATATTTAATATATTTTTAACTAATATATTTTAATACATAATAATAATAAAATGGTATTTCATTTTTTTATTTAATAAGATAACAAAATTCATTAGCATATTTAGCAATCAATCATTGCATACGATGCAAAAAATTATAGCTGAAGTTACTGAAATCCAGATTTTTTCACAATTCTGAATTTTCGCTTTTTTAATTATAACCAAAATTTTAGCTTGTGATATATAATTCATGTTTTCGCAGTTAGAATAATGCATAATCTAGGACTAATCATAGGAGACATATAATCATTCAGAGACTAATTGTAAGATTAATTAAGCTAAATTTCTTAATTCTTAGCATTCATTTAATACATTTCTTTTTTATCACGAATCCAAAAGGGATGTGAGATTTTAGTCAGGCAAATCTCTTTTGCAATTGGGGAAAAATAGGAAGATTAATTTATTGACGAATTTATCTCTAATCTAGGATTAAATATTCTCTTTCTTCTTCAAGTTATTTATCTTCATTTAATTTAACGAGCATACTTCAATTCCGAAACTAACACTTGAAGGATTAATTAAAAAACCATTGGCTGCTTCATAGTATTTTGCTGACTTACAGAAAAGAAAAAAACAGACAGAAGACAGAAAAACGCAATAATTTTGGTTAAACAAAATATTAAATACCTATTCCTAGAATTTAATACAACTTCTTAAAATAACTTGAAGTTAACAGCATTCTTTTTTCAACTGTTGGAAAGTCAAACATCTAATATTAAGCTTTATTAAATATTGTAATGAAAAAACTAAAATAAATTTTAATAAAGCAGATAGTAACTATAATTATTTTGTTTTGCTATTAAATTGTGTAAAGATGTGGCTATAATGTTTCATACATGCACAACTGGAATAAATTATTCAAAATTATCATATATTGTTATTTCAAATCAATTTTTTAGAGATATACAATAGAGTTACTATTTTGTCCAAAGATTTAGGTAGTCAAAGAGTCAGGTTATTCTATTCGTATTCTGGGAAGAAATGCTGTAGAGCCGGTATCCCGGCACAGGGATAGCTCGTCTTCTACGTGATCTGGGCGTCTTCTACGTGATCCCGAGTTCGAGCAGTGGTTCGGGCAGGGTTATTCCTCCCCCTATGTTCTATCTGTAAGGTTTCCCTGTGAAGAGTTTCCCTGTAAAAAGGACTTGTGAAAAAGACGGTCTGATTGTCGTCTTCGCAAGAAATCAGACTTCGAGTGCTCTGGGGTCTTTACCAACAGAAGCTAGAACTCTCAACAATCATTGTAACGCGGGCACGAAATCAACATCATCAAAGGCGATAGAAGATAATCTGCTTATCACGATTTCTGATATCATGTTAATCTGGATGCTTAGTCAAGGAGTTATGTATTTACAGTTAATTTAAAGAAGCTTTTTATATGCTTATACATGAATAATAACATCATCTGAATCATCATCGTATGCTTATACTTGAATAGTAACATCATCTGAATCATCACCGTATGCTTATACTTGAATAGTAACATCATCCGAATCATCATCGTATGCTTATATTTGAATAGTAACATCATCTGAATCATCATCATAATGTTATACTTGAATAGTAACATTTCTTGACAGAGAAATTAATTCACAGTAAAATTAAGAGATTTCATTTCAAAATTGTATTTTTCTGAATAATTCTTCAACATTTTTAAGGAGAAAACCAAGATTTAAAAAGTTTTTATTTTTAAATAATATTTAAAACAAATAAGATTGTATTTAAAAACCAAATTTAGTATTGGGTAAATATGGCACATCATTTTTTAGAATTTGATTTTTTTTATTTGATTTGTTACTTATCTATATCTACTGTATTTAATTTTATAATCATATCTTGTGTTATTTGAAATTACTTCATATACTGTTTTTCAATTCCATGTTTTGGAAACCTTTTTTTCCTTCTCTTAAATCTTTTAATTCTAATATTCTGTATTATTCCTTCTGAGCGACCACAAAATGCACTTATTGCATTAGTTATAAAAAAATTTTGTTTCCATTTTTAATATGCTATAAAATATTTCTAAGTAGGTAAATTACCTGTTCTCTAGTTAGGATCTTCAAACCATATTGAGAAATTATTTTACCGAATTAGTAAAACATTTTTGCATGAGATTTTAATTAATAAAATTTTTTTTGTTAAAAAAAATAACTCAAAGATTAAAATTTGAGAAAACAGCATTTTAAATTGTAAAATAGTGCATTACACACAAAGGCATTTAAACGCATATTCAATTATAAAAATTAGTGGAAATTCATAAAAAATAGAAAAATTCTAATCTTTTTATAAAGAAACCTATTAAAACTTCAAGAAAATAAAATTAGAAATTTCATAATTTTTTAAAAAATAGACTTTTTTAACATAGCTATTTATATTAATCTAAAACAATATTATTAGAGAGTCAAACGAAAAATCGTTAACCTTCCAGCGGGCACGGCCGTCATACCAAAATGATTGTCGAGCGTATTTCCCACATACGCTATAGTAAAATGCAAATTTTCAAAAGCGTAACTAATAAAATCATATTGTAAATAGCTTAGGATTAATAACTACAATTACTTTAAACATTTTTTTTTACTTAAAAAGAAGCAGAAACCTTATAAACATAGATTAAAAAAATAAAAATAATAAACATAAATAATAAAATGACCACTAGTCAACTGAATTGATTTAAAAATAATATAAATGAAGTTGCCGATATTTTGACAGAACAATTTGCATATAAAATATAGAAATGCAAAAAATAATTCAGAATTTATGTATAAAAAGGGAAAAGTAATTGACATTTAGATATGAAAAGGAAGAAAATAGTTTCATTGTTATTGCATTGTAGCGATGCAATTTGAGCAATTGTGTTTATTTTGCTCCAAACATAAATTTCTAACAAATTTCAGAACTGAACCTCGTGATCCTAGTTCCCTTTTTTTGGCTGGATTTCTATTTTTTTCCCCTGACGTCACATCTTTCACTTCTTCCATACCTAGTTCGGCTTTTCTCTTTAACACCTTTAATTTAAGCTCACTTTGTAGAGACGTGGGGGCCTTTTTTCAAAATTTTCCTTCCTAAGTGCATTTGCCAGCTGTCACCAGTCTAAAACAACTCAGAATTTTTTGTAAAATCATACAAAATCAGATGTGACAAAAACTTACATGAACAGTCGCTCGTATCTCTGAAATACAAATATCTGATCGGCAGTGACCTATTAATACCACAAACTTATGACGACAACTGAAGGCAGGTCAAATAGAGGGGGACAAATAGCCAAGAACAGCCGTTCCCAGTGCCAACATATCTAAAGGTAAAAAATGAATTAATATCTAATGTATCTCTTACATACACGCGACCTCTGGAAGGTTAACATAGACATGCATTTTTATGATGTGAGGACATGATGTTGCTTTAACTTGTGGTTTTTTGAAGCCTCAAAATGTATAGGCATAATATTGGCGATTTATCATGTTTGAAACAGCAATTTTTCGCTTTTATTGTTATATAAAATAATGCATTACGTTGTCATATTAAGATATTTATCACCAACTAAAGTTACAACTTGATTAAGTAAGTCAACTTTAATTTAAGTCATAAACCAATTAAAATCGTTTTGAAATAATTACGATCCATCAAACTACGCATGCATCGATATTTTGCAAAAAGAATGCTTTTTTCCCATTCACAAAATTGTTCGAACTCCAAAACTTTGTTTACCAGCTAGAAAAATTAAAAATGAAAATTTCAAAAAAAAAAAAAAGAATCATATATATACAGTGGCACAAAAAATTGAGAGTACACCTTACTTTTACTTGATAAATCTGACTTCCAATATAAATATCACATTACCAAGAAATACAAACATGTTTTTATTTTTAGACATGAAAAATTATTTAATTTAGAGTAAAAATAAATAACAATCAACGAAAAACTTCTAAATTGAAAATTTTCAGAAGAATCTTAAATAAACATATTCAGATTTTTACCACAAAAAATTGAGAGTACACCTATGAAATTTTTGCAATATCTCGCATAAAAATAAAGTGCCACTGCTAAGTTGCATGTCTTTTGACTTTTATAATTATTTTTAAACGTCTTTGCACCGATTTGACCAATTTTTGGTGAAATCTGAAGACATTTCACCGCATTTTTCTTGCAACACTTGTTTTAAATGGATTTTGTTTCTAATTTTCTGTTTTTTTTTTAGTATGGCCCACAATATTTGGTAATATTCATGGCAATGATGTCGGAGTACTGTGTTAGTGTGTATAACTGCTGTTTATAATGAAAACGATACCATATTTTAACGTTACGTGCATTCTGTTTGGAGTCATTGTACTTCTGAAAAATGAATTTCCATCTAAACCCAAATTTTTAACAATTTCCTTTAGATTGCTGCTAAGTATATCTATATTATAATGTCATCTATAAGAAATATACTTCCTAAAATGGATGAAGCCATACAACCTCAAATCATGACGGAGGTACCACCATATAGGATAAAAATGGTTTTGATTTAAAGCAGAATTAAGCTTTCTCCATACAGTACGATGGCTGTCACTGCAGACTTAAACTGCTGTATCTGAATTTGCAAACTGATAAAAAGGTTTTTCTCTATTAAGGCGACTTTTATATCCAGCTTCTCTAATGGCATTTCGCGTCATTTCAGCACTTACATTTTTGCCTATGATTTAAGAAATTTCTGCTACAAGTTGGATGAACCTTATGGTCGCAGCAATCTAAAGAAAAGTATTAAAAATTTGGGTTTAGATGGAAATTCCATTTTTCAGCAATACAATGACTCCAAACAGAATGCACGTAACGTCAAAACATGGTATCGTTTTCATTGTAAACAGCAGTTATACACACTAACACAGTACTCCGACATCATTGAATATTACCAAATATTGTGAGCCATACTCAAAAAAAAAATTAGAAACAAAATCCATTTAAAACAAGTGTTGCAAGAAAAATGCGGTAAAATGTCTTCAGATTTCATCAAAACTTGGTCAAATCAGTGCAAAGACGTTTAAAAGTAATTATAAATGTCAAAAGACATGGAAATTAGCAGTGGCACTTTATTTTTATGCGAAATATTGCAAAAGTTTCATAGGTGTACTCTCAATTTTTTGAGGTAAAAATCTGAGTATGTTTATTTAAAAGGCTTCTGAAAATTTTCAGTTTAGAAGTTTTTCGTTGATTGTACATTATTTTTACTCTAAATTAAACCCTTTTTCATGTGTTAAAATAAAACATGTTTGCATTTATTAGTAATGTGCTATTTATATTGGAAGTCAGATTTTTCAAGTAAAAGTAAGGTGTACTCTCAATTTTCTGTGCCACTGTATATGAGAGAGAGAGAGAGAGAAGTCTCATCATTGTTTCAAATTGGTTAAAACTTGTTAAGGACACATTAATTGAGACGAGAAAAATAACAATTTTCTCACATGATAACTTGAAATTCGCCACTGTAAATTTGACTTTTACTTTTTATATGTAAAAAGTTGTGTTATGTTATGCAGGGGATGTTTATTATAGAAGATTCGAAATTTATTTAACTAAGATAGTTCTAAAACTCCACAAATTAACATGTCTTATAAAGATTTAACTTAATAGTATTTGTAAAATACGACTGAACAGTAACGTTTTCAGTTAGAAAACAAAATGTAAAAGAGTAGTTTATACTTCGCCATCGTGTGGTATCTTTCAAAACAGACTTCAATGTGAAATAAGACAGCTTCCTTTTCAAGATGACAATCGGTTATGGAATCCATTAAACAGAGATCGGTGCTCGGATCATTAGGGGTGAAAGCAGCTCCTTGTTTGTCGAATACACTGTGAAACTAACTTCCCCAATTTAACCCAAGAGGAAGATTTCAATTATTGACTCGTTTCGTAAATTGGAGTACTGTATGCATGTGTATTCTAATCTAATTCTAATCCTGATCATTAGAAAATAGTTTTAAACTTACTGAGTTTCAATTAATGCAACCAATTTATAAATATAACAAAAGCTAAAGCTTAACCCATTTTACACGGAAAAGTAATTCGATGTATAATTATCCACCTAATAAAAAGATGTTTATATTTCTCTGAAAAATAAATATACATAACTTTTGTAAGTCGAATTTCTTTGAAAAATTAATCTACATCTTTTTAACCATTATGTTGCCTTTCTTAACAATTAAATACAACCTTCTGCATCTTATTAAAATCAAACGCAGGCGTCGTGCAGGTTGGAATTAATTTTCGATGTTAGAGCCAAGATATATAGTATACAAGACTACGATGGAAAAAATAATTTATTCATTCGTTTTAAACTTAAATATTATAAACATAATAATATGTTTTAATGCAATATTTTATTGTAAAAAATATAATTTATACTTCGCCATCATGTGGTATCTTTCAAAACAGACTTCAATGTGAACTCCTGGTTTTTGATGACAAGTGTCACAAAAATAATTCATTTGACTTCCACTCATGAATTTTCTGTTGGAACAGACAGCACAATCTTTACTCTTGACTTTGACGCAATATATGTAATCTGCCATTAAATATTTCCACTCTGTCTAAAGACGATGATCTTCCTGATCTCGACGATGCTGCATTCCTAAAACGTGTTATTCTACCTATTTCTGTCTGTTTACAATTCTAGTTGACACCTTATATAAGATGCAGCTATTGATTTTGCACGCTTGTAATAAACCACCCCGAAAAAATATTTTTTTCACTATTGACAAGATTTTCTCAGAAAACAATATGAATTTTCCAAATAGTCAACCTTATCAACACCTCACATATTTGCTTTGTAATTCAAAACAGCATTTTTTTTTATATTGCGATGCCACCTTCTTTTCTTCTTTGTACAGTTTTCGTTCCCGAGCTTTAATAGCGGCTTGGTATTGTACTACTCTCTTGTCCTTTTATGCTAGTAATAAAACATCTCTTGATCATCAGGCAGCATTATTATCATGTGAGAACATAATATTGTTTTCGCTTGAGGTTCTTGGGTCCTCAAAATGTGAAGGCAATAAATTTTTGAAACCTCAAAATGGATTGGAAACTGGCGGTTAATCCCTTTTTTTATTAAATCGCCTTTCACAGTATAGCTTTCAAATATCTATCTTTTGCTATTTTTTAAGTCGGCTTTCACAGAATAGATTTTGAATTATCTATAATTTGCTGTTACAATATTTTCCTTAGAAATAAATCATAGTGCTATTGCCTAAATCTCGCAATGTCTCTTTTTTTTAAAAAAAACTAACAAGTTAAAATATACAGATGGAAAAAAATCCCAACACCAAGAAAAAATTATTGTACAGTAATGAAATTTTAGGAATACATTTGTCTAGGTAACATATTTAATTGATTAAAGTTTCAAGGTCACAGGTAGAGCCATTGGCGAGAAGAGCCATTTCAAAAGTGAAATGTTGGTACATTAGTAACAGGTGTAACCGCCAGAATTTTGAATGCAAGCATGCAAACGTGCATGCATTGTGTCGTACAGGTGTCGGATATCAGTTTGTGGGATGGAGTTCCATGCCTGTTGCACTTGGGCAGTCAATGCAAGTACGATTAATGCTGGTTGTGGATGACGCTGGAGTAGTCATCCAATGATTTCCCATACGTGCTCGATTGGAAAAAGATCTGGTGATCTAGCAGGCCACGGCAACATGTCGACACTCTGTAGATCATGTTGGATTACAACAGTGTTATCCTGTTGGAAAACACCCCCTTGAATGCTGTACATGAATGGCAGCACAACAAATTGTATCACTAGACTGACGTACAAATTGGCAGTCAGGTTGCGTGGGATAACCACGAGAGTGCTCCTGCTGTCATACGAAATTGCTCCCCAAACCATAACTCAAGGAGTAGGCCCTGTGTGTTTAGGCCGCAGACCGGTCACTAGCAGGCGTTCACCTGGCCTCCTTCTCACCAATAAACGGCTATCACTGCGACCAAGGCAGAACCGGCTTTCATCAGAAAACACAACAGATCTCCACTCCGTTCTCCAATGAGCTCTAGCTTGACACCACTCACGTCGCAAACGGCAGTGGTTTGGAGTCAGTGGAATGCACTGTACAGGGCGTCTGGCTCGGAGCTGTCCTTGAAGTAACCGATTTGTAACAGTTCGTTGTGTCACTTTGGTGCCAACTGCAGCTCGAATTTCAGCTGCAGACGCAGTGCGATTAGCCATACGCCGAATACGACGGTCTTCCCTCTCTGTAGAACCACGTGGCCGCCTAGAACCTGGTCTTCTTGAGGCAGTACCTTCCCTTGACCACTGCCGTCAATACTCATGCACAGTGGATACATTCCTGCCAAGTCTTTCAGCAATATCGTGGAAAGAAAACCCACCTTCTCGTAGCTCTACAACACGACCTTGTTCAAACTCAGTGAGCTGTTGATAATGGCTTCTTCGTCTTCTCAGAGGCATCCTTGACTAACATTAACCCACTACGTCAAATCTCAACTGTAAATAACGATCACGAACCTTACAGCGCTTATTTAAAGCAAACCTCATTTGCATGTTCATAGTGCCGCTACTAGCGCCACACTTACGCGCGTAGCTCGAAATTTGAATCGACGTCATCTTTCAGATGTATAAACACGCCTACCAGATTTCGTTTATCTAGCACAGCTTCTTCCTAGTGTTGGGATTTTTTTCCATCAGTGTATTATTTGTTTAATCGATAATGATTGTTGGTTCAGGGATAATTTCAACTAATTAAAATAGGATTATTAGAAAATAATGCAAAAGGTTGTCACATTTGGCGATTTATCGGCAGCTTTTTAACTTGATTTCCAACTTATACATTTTTCCGAATTGATTTAAACTGGTTAATGACTTAAATTAATTAAGATAAATAATAAGTTATTAAATAATAATGTTCTTACAGGATAACTTGAAATTCGCGATAGTAGATTTCATTTATTATTGTTATTATCATTTGTTGGGGAACTTATTTTGTGATCATATCTTTTAATTTTAGTAAGTTTCTTTACTATGGTGGCTGAGTGTAGACATACTAGTAGAACGTTAAAAATGCTTTGGTGGTCGTAAGTTGACATACGACGTTAAAAATTAATAAATGCACTAAAAATTAATAAAACGTCAAAATTATGTACCGTCTTGAAGGAACAGTCAGAGCCACCATCCTAGTGCAAAAGATTAAAAATTTTTTTTAACCTTTTGGGTTAAATATTCTTGTCTTGACATTTATCATAATCATGAGCGAATGAAGTAGAACAATTATATAGGAAAAAATTCTAAAGATCTTTATTTTTAGTGGACAGTTATTTTTATGATATTAAATTATAAATTATTTTAAAAAGCTATAAAAAAATTAACACCTGTGTTTTACGACTGTAAATACCGGCGTCTTGGCATAGGGATTGGTGGTTGTCTTCCTCTGATTTGGATGTCCTGGTTCGGGCATGGTTGTTCCCCTTCTTCTGCGTTCTATCTTTGAGGTGAATGAATGTGTGTAAAAAGGCAGTGTGCATACGAATATGAATCATGAAGTAGCTAACTTGTACTTTTGACCGTAGTTGGCAAAAAAACAAAAAGCGCTCACGCGACTTAAATCGCTGACAGATCAGTCAGCGGAATTTGTAAAGAACCATAAGTAACAACGATAGTAAATACTTTAAATATAAGAGTATTAAATAATTTATTTAAATTAATCGATTTAGATTATATAGGAATTAATTAACATCAAATTAGGAAATAAAAATTTAATTCAAACTCAGCGATAATATTTAAATATTAATTAACCTTCCCATTTACTTTTTAATTGTATTTAATATTTTATTTTCTACAAGATTCCTAAAAAATAATTACATGATTTTATACTGTTATTATTCTATTTATCTAATTAAATTCTTAACTTGATTGGAATCACGTAAAATATTTCATAAATAATAAAAATATAGAATAATTAAAAATGGTCTTATTTCATCATCCTTTGCACAAAGGAATAAAATATGCAATAACGTTTGTGGTATATGTATATATAACATATTGCTACAGATTTCCCATCCTTATACTAATCTGTCGGGTTCGTTTACCTGTATGGTGGGTGTGTATGGTGTGAGAAGAGATGAGAGCACTCACAATGGCCAGTCCATCAGAAGACGACAGAAAAACACAGACGACGTTTATTTACAGGACGAAGACAGGACAGTACACAGACGACAAATATTTACAGCTCAGAGACGACAATTATGTACAAACGACAACTATATAAAGCTGAGACGAACGCACAGGACAGCACACAGCAGTACTCTACTGCAGACAGAAGCCCACAATAGCAACAGTAGTCCACAGGCAGAAATTCCGTACTGACAACGTCCACAGCTCACAAAGCGGCCAGACAGGATTCAGCTGGAGAGATAATCTTTAAGGGATTCTGTATACACTCACGTTGGGTCTCTCCTGAACAGGCTGAAACTACTCCTCTGTCTCTTCTAGCCTTCGCTGCCGACTCACTTCTTCACACAACAGGACTACTCCTCAGTTCAGGACAGCTTTGCTCCCGACGACGACACAACGAGCTGCAACACACGACACAGGCTTCGTCAGAATACGCCACACAGCGATCCAGTAGTCCTCCGTTCAGGACTCCTCAGTTCAAGACCTCTCTATTTAGGTTTATTCGGTCAACCACCGCCGTATTTCGTTCAGCTTCCAAGACCTCTCTATTCAGGTCTTCTAATTCAACAACTCCGTACTTTCCCTTATACTCTCCCTTATATAGTGGAGGGAGGCAGGGCTAAACCTTCTGGATCAATCAGGATCATTCTAGACGTATCTTGGCTCCCAATGGACGGATCGGTAAAATTCTCGAAGTTTCGAATATTATCCATTTTGTCGCCAAAGTCACCAAATTCGTCGCCAAGCACTGGAATCACTGACATCACACCCTTTCACTATTCAATGCAGATTACTGTCAAGCTGTCTTCCTTACGATGACAGTATTAGCGCGGGAAAGCAAAATCCCAGGTTCGTAACAATATAATATCAGCAAGCTTTATGCTTTATTAAGAAAATGGAAATCTAATTGTCTGTATCTATTAATTCATGAATAAATTAATTAACATTTAGAATGGATTAAAGTGTTTATAAATCGAAATTAAATATTTTTATTTTAATAAGTAAGATGAATGTTATTCAGAGTAATGTTTTTAAAAATCGGAAATGTCTGTTCTTCAAAATTGTATTTAAAAAACTTGCATTTCGTAATTCTATTTATATGGGGGAAAAATCAATGCAGATTGCAATTATGAAATTTTTTTGAAAACGCATTTAAAAAAATATGAACAATTAATTTTAATGTAGTATTATTCTGTATAAAATGCTCTATTTCGACAAGGAATAAAGTAATCAATTTATTTGTTACGAATATAAATTCTGTTATTTCACCATTGATATCTAGAGATTTCCATTAAATACCGGATATGTTTATTTCCAAATATTTTAATGAATCCCTGTTTTTTGAAAATGAATGATTTTTATGGAGTTGATTATTATGAATTAAGTGTATGTTCTATTATATGTTATCTTATATTATTAAAATGTAATTTTGAAAATAATTGTAGCTAAATATTTTTTGATGCATCAGTTCTCTTAATTGATTATTTAGCATAGACTAAAAATAATCTATTTGCCCGATCTCATTAACGAATTTTTTAAATAATTAATTGTGAAATTAATTTTAATTTTAAATTCACTTTATTCTAGAATTTTTTTTATTATACTCATTAATATAATGTAGAGTTACATACAAATTGAGTTTTTCATACAACTCTAACATTATTTATAATGTTACACATTTAAAATAATATTTGTATGAATTAGGAAAAATATTTAAATACTTTTTTGTCCCCCTTTCTATAAAGAAACTCGGGATTTCAAAGATTAAAAGAATTCAAAAAAGTATAAGAAAAAAATTTCACTTATCTTACATCTGATAAATTTTCTTCCGCTGCTAGTTAAACAATGTAGTAAATTTCTTGAAATGAAGCACAAACCCAATATAACTTCTTGTTTTGAATCCCCTCCTTTAATTTTGAAGAAAATGCTTTTCTGCTTTAAAGTTTTTTTTTATTTCTATTTTTTTAAAGTTTACAATGTGAATATTTAAACTTCTGTGGGAATGTTTGGGTTCAAACCTCACCAGTAAAACCTCGGCTTTACCTGTCTGTGTTCATACCAGTGTATAGCATGAATCAAAATGCTCTGTACTGAAATAAAAAGATGAACAAAATTTCATTATTGTGATTTAAGAGTTTATTTTTCCTCAAAAGAAATTTAAATACATAAACAAGCACTATTAGAGTGTTGATTTACTAAGGTGTGCATAATGCAATATTTTAAAGTGTGTATCATCTCGTTGTAGACAGAGTTTATATTGTTCACGCAGATTTTCAAACGTATCCTGAAAAAAGGTTGCTGCTGACTCCTACAAAAAGAAATGATTTTCTCAAGTAATTAAGCACGGCTCTTGGTGTATCGCTCCCTTAAATACATTCTTCTTTATCATTCCTTTTTCATTGACACCGTACACTACTAGAGCGACATTTCGTAACAATAGATAGCATAACTGCGTTACTTGGTGCCGTCTTATTAAACTTCTCATATAATTATTCTACCATCTTTTTCAAACTCGGTGCACTTTCACGACCGCTTCCGTATGATCAGAAATAATGCTCAACTATAAATATGTTTTCATCCGTCGAGAGACACATTTCAAACAGCAACTGAACAGCACAACTTTTTTTTTCACTATTGCGAAAGCGTGTAATGGAAACTATGTCCCATCGACAAAAGCAACGACCTGTTCGGGATGCGCGAGTTTCAATACAGTATTTATTGGAGCATACTGTACTATCTAACACTTTATATATTAACTATAACCGTAATTTGTATCTATTCATATTTAAAAGCTGGTACAATAACTGTAACTATTACCTAACTATTTTTATGCAATCACAAAAAAAAATCATTTTATATAAGATTAAGCGGTGAAAATGCCAAGAATGTGTAAGCGGGACACTAAGCCTTAATTTTTAAATACATCAAGCAAAGTAATAAGAATACATAAATCATAAATTTTAAATTGTTTTCACTTTGAAATCTTATTTATAAAGAATATGAAAACCTAATCAATTTCAACTTTGAACATAAATCTTCCTTCTACGCAAACATGACACTTTCAAGTTTATCTTGTTTTCTAAAGCCAGGATCATTTATTAAATTTCTAGATGGTGAGATGTGATTTGCTAGTATTCTGAATGTGTTTACATGCATCTGATGAATGGAAGTAGGTAGTCATTAATTTTTGAGCGTCAGACCTACATACTTGCCTTGTCATAATTTCGAGGAGTTTTACGTAAATCGCTCTTGGAGAGAGAAGTGTGTGTGTGTGTGTGCATATTCTAAATTTCCAGCTTACTATACACTAGAATTTGCAACTGTCTGGGACTAACTTGAAACATTGTTTATAATTGTAATACTTATTAACATTCACACCTTTAGATCAGTTTTATTCGTTTATATGAGGATTTAGTTCATCTAATTAAAATTCATATAAATTTATCAATTGAAATAAAATAAATAATTTGATTTTTCTTTGAAAATATCAGTCATCTTTTTAAATCAAAATGTACAATTGACCCTTATACATCAGAACTTCGGCAAAATAATGATTTTAACACTAAGAGTACCAACACTTAATACATACCTTTTTTTACCAAAGTCAATCAAATGCCCGAAATTAATGTTTCTTAATTGATTGAATGAATGAATGAAATATGAATGTTTAAAAGGAAATAAGCAAATTAACTTCATTATAACTAAACGAAAATGTACATTATCAATTTCAATGCATTATGAACAAAACAGAATAAGATTTTTCAATTCAGTGCTTATTTCATTCTTTACATATATAGGATGCTTCAATTATACATTTTCCGCAAACATATTATTTTTGTTTGTGGAAGAACACATTTTGATGATTTTATCTTTGTAATAATATATTACATGACACATCTTACGTTGACAACAATCAGTAATAGATTTAGGTATCGACCGTTTCATATTTCTTTTTTTATGGTTGTTCACGTGCTAATTAAAAACCGGTGTCAAGTTCTACAGTGAACTAGAGTAAAACATCATGTCTCGAGATATTTTTTAAAAATTTTTGATCTTCAAGTGCTGGAAATTAATATTTTTTGAATAATTATTAATATACAAGAAAAGGATAAATAAAACCAATTAAATATTTTGTTAAATCAACTGAAAAAAAGAAAGTGACCCCGCTCAATTCCTTTATAAAACACAGTAGACTATAATTAGTCCCTATGCAAGCCGAGCAAATAATCTGATCTCCTTTTAATATTTAAATAGATTCATTTATTCAAGAAAAATGTTAATATTGACTAACTGAAATATTTTTCTTCATGCGATAGTGTTAAGAGAGAATTCATGAAATGCATTAAAAAATATAGAGAGTAGCTCTGTTACAGAGTAACAAAAGACCGTATTTGCAGAATTAATGACCAACAAGACAAGATAAATAGAATTTGTTGTAAATATTAGCAATCACGATGGCCAAGTTTTTTCCGATCATATATAAAAAGTAATCTGGGATTATAGATTTATAAAAAAATCCAGATATTTCAGTCCTAAAAAGCTAACCTATTACAGCAAAAGATCGCAGTTTTAATGTTTGTGGCCTGCAATCTTGATTAGAAATTGTGAAGATTTGGAACAAATGCACAAAGATTTTACCCCAAAGAGGTGATTATAATATCGTCAATACGTAAGTCAGGAATATACAAAAACTATCTCTTGGTAAATTTATGGCTGATTACAAATCGCCTTTTATCTATTAAAACTGGTTGGAAGTTATTTATTCAAATGCTAAAAAAACAGTATTTGTCTTGAGCTTTTCAGTCCTCCAGCTTAATTTTAGCAAATCTTTGAAATATATTTTGTGTTTTATAAGAAGCTCATCAAAAAATGTAATTTCTAATTCCTAACATTCGAATAACAATCCATTATTTAGAAAAATAATTTATTTGTTCCATATGCATTAAACATTACAATAAAGCTAACTTTCATTTCAAAAACATGTTATTTAGAATTTTACATAGTTTCAAATCCTTTAACAACTGACATTTGGATTTAAATTCAAATCTTATTCTCTCTTTTTAAAATAAATCAACAAGTTTGATCAATATTGTTTCCAAAAATATGATGAAAGTTTGATAAAACTCAAACGAGTCTGAATCTTGGATGTAAGCACTGCAATTTATGCTAGCTCTTTTACACACACACACACATATGTGTGTGTGTGTGTGTGTGTGTGTGTGTGTGTGTGTGTGTTGAAACATAAGAGTTCTGCGATGCCTTTATGTATTAATTACCACGAAAAAAAATTATGAGCATTTCTAAAATCCAGTGAATGTGATTGATTTTCGATTTGAACTACTCTGAATTCCGAATCGATTATTAATTGATCCTCCCAAAGCAAATTCCTAGGTCTGTTCAAATTTGATTGAATAATAGCACTCGAATCGTAAGTACTATTTGAATATCATATCTTCATGCCGTTAAATTGATCACTCAATTTAGAGTGATTCAGAACATATTTATTCCAATACACTGAAATAGCAATTTAAGATTCCTTTTTTGAGGGGATTTAAAAAAATCACTTTATATGATTCTCCTCATCCAGCAAATGTTAGTATATTTTAGCCAATATCACATCTGATATTGTTATCATAGAAATATGCTATATGAGTTTGTGCAGGAATCTATTTAATAATTATATATATTCAATGGAAGAAAAACAGCTCAATTTAAAAATTGACATAAATTAACAGATTAATACCTTGATTTCATTACCATATTCTGAACTTTCTTCTCTTTATGACGATTAATTTATCGTTGTTGTTTTTTTAAATAACTTAAACAATCATTTCATGTATTCTAAAAATTAATTTCATCTGATAAATTGTAAATCTTCTCAAAAAAGTGTTATCCACATTCCAGTATGATCCTTGAATCTCAGCATTAAATAAAAGTGGAATTTTATTTTTCCAAAAAAAATCGTCTGACTATAATACTATTTTAAATATTCTAATGTATTATTCTACAGAAGAAATTATTTTCCTTTGAAAACAAAAAAGATATATACTATTTAAAATGCATTTAAAATTTAGATTACATTTCTAGGGAAAAAATAAAAGTGCGTCATGAAATTCTTTAATCCATCAAAATAAACTATTAAAAACAGTAATTTATGTCGATTTCAGATAGTTTTTGAGCATTTTACATGAATCAATATGCATTAGTTTTAGAAGAAAATCATCGAACATAAATATATACTTCTTAAGAGTATTTGAAATATTTCATCTTGTTTACTACCTAAAATTGTAATATTCACTCCTAAAAATATAATATGAAGAAAAAATTACAATAAACATATAAGTAACCATGAGACGTTTTTCATTTTAATAAAATCAGCTATTTATAGCGTAGCAATAAAGATGTAAGCGATATTCAAATTTACTTTGAGCCTTTTAAATCCTTCCAAATCTTCAAATAAACATTTTTATAAGTTTCGGCATTAACTTAAAAATGCATACTTATAAAGTTTGGGCATACACTTATCATACTTTATTTAGTAAAATGTTTGAAAATGTATTATTTTTAAAAACATAATATATACTACATAATAATGATAAATTGTTTAACATTGGAATGTAGTTCGCTATCTTAAATGTTCTTTCAGGAAACTTGGGTCGTTTCCAATAAGATGATGACATACATCTGGAATGAATGGATATAAAAAATGTGTTTTTCTTTTTCTTCTAAGAAGGGCAAAGACAATGTGTCTAAAAATGTACCAACATAGTGATACGTTTCTTATTTTTTATAGTTACTTAGCTTGCCTTCGATTTACTAATAGTGTATGTATTATTCAAATACATTAATATTTTAACTAATATAAGGAAGTAGTGGGGCATGCAACAAAATAATAAAAACATAAATTTTATTGTAAAAAATATTTTTTTATTCTAATCATGTAGTGGAAAACGTATCTAAATTTCTTTTTCTCTATTCATGTAAACTAATATGGATATGTATCTATAGCAGATGACCGAGTATATTTTTTAATCAAAAGCATTTGATCTCATTCTAAATATTAGAACGTTGAAGGTATTTCAAATACCTATAAAATGAAGTTTTGAATGTTATGATAATTTAAGGAAGGTAGGAAAAATTCATTTAAAATATCCACTAGTGATAAATTTTCAAATTAAAGCGCGGAAAATTAAATTTGAAAACAAATATTAGTTTGTTGCAGTTGTTTCACGAAAAGCTTCGAAATTTAATATTTGTGAGTATTAAAAGCATCCGGAAAATGAAAACAGATCTAAGAATTAAGACAAAATGCTATCTGCAAATCTAATTTTCACTTTATTTTTAAACCAACCATTATGATAATATTTAAAACCGTAGAATAAGACTTCCAGAATAAGATTTGCTTTTTGGTCTGCAAACTATGATTGACAGAAAGGAACTCTCTAAAATGTTGGACAAATTTTTTCAGAAAATCCGAATTCACCATAAAACAGCGCTGATATAACCAGAAATATTTTCAATATATCTAGTTTAATAAAATACTTACTTTAAAGGCATTTCAAAACATTTCACCAAAATCTTAAAAATATAAAAAATATTTTTCAAATCGCACTTTTTCTTAGTTTACTAAAAACAGAATTCTTCAATCATACCTTTCGACAGCTCATTTTAAGATATTTTAAGGCCTAAAATTTATCATTTAAACTTATCCATTAATATTAATTGATTTTTAATTACATAAGCAAACCTCGTTTTCAGGTTCCAATGCACTTTCCATGTGCAAATGTAGAAGCTTCCTTTGGGTATCCAATTGAAAAATTTAAACCACTAAAATTGCTATCATGATGAACGCCGCCATTCTTCATGGTACATTTTTAACCCTTTCTAGCACCCATTGGAGTAAAGATTCAGCCAACTTCGAACTGAATTTGCCTAAGTTCCTACAAATTTTTCAATAAGACAGAGATACTTCGGCTCTTCATCTAACTCAAAATGGTGTATCTTGATTTTCTACTGTATTATTAATTAACCAAATTAATTAATTGTTTGATAAAATTATCTAAAAAGCTAAATGAGTCCCTTTTCTTAAGACAATCTTAGTCCTAAAAATATCTTAATACACCATAACTAAAAAATATGGCCTTTTAAAGGCAGTTAAATGAAGAATAATTCTTCTACTTTGATCAAACTAACAATAAATTGCCAAGAAAGCACTAAACCAGACAACAAAAATACGCGATCAGCATTTACATTTATTCATAAAAAATAATAAAATTACATGGCTATATAGGCAGCACCCATATACTATACAAAAATCTATGAAATTACTCAACATTTGCATTATTTTGTCGTATTATTGAATAATATATCACACACTATAGTGCAACAGACATGCGATTAGAAAAGGGATTTTTTCAAAAGAGCTAAAAATTAAGCAGGATTAACAAATAAGAACACCTCATTCTTCGTCAATGAAGTAAATCCAAAAATTTTAATGGAATAATAATGTAATGAAATTTATTTTATTTCAAAACAGGAGTTTGTTTCATGAATATTCAAACTGAAGTCTTTAAAAAATGTTTTCTTATGAAAAAAAGGAATATAAATTGAAAGGAATCAACTGAATTCTGAATAATCGCAAAAGCACATTTTCATCAAACGTATTTCAAAACATTTTATGGGTCACAGTTTATGCTCTTAGCAATTCTTTAAATATCTTTATGCCCGATTTTATGTTTTTATTCAAATGAAAAAAACTCATAAACTGTTAATTAAACAAAAACCCAACTTTTTTTCATTCTATTTACTATGCTTACGATTCTTTTCTTTGTAATGATACGCAATTAATTATATTACTGAACTTGATAATTAAAAAAACATAAACATAATTTTTAAAACTTTAAAAAATTCAGTTATATTAAATAAAGCAAGCAACAACATTTCATAGAAAAGATTTCAAAGATCTTTTTTAGCGAATAGGCAATAGAAAAATGTCATTCTAGATAAATAACTAAAAGATTCCCTACTCTTTTTATCAATGAAATTGAATATTCCATAAAAAAAAACAGCAAAAAACTAAATGAATAGATCGTACAAAAGAAACCCAGTCTAATTTATTCTGCGGAATTTGTTTACCTAGAAACTTTAGAAGAAAAATCCAATAATATAATAAAATGGTAGCTAAAAATTAATTAACATTCAACCTCTTTTCCATGACAAACATCTAGCAGTTTAGTGAATTTTTAAATATTTTGCTTTAATTTAATGTAATTAAAATGATTTATGAAACATTGCTCTAAAATGATAGGCTGAAATAAAGGCTTATCAACAAATATTCGAACAAAGGAATTTTAAAAAAAACCTGTATTAAATCAAAATAATATACTGAATGTGAGAATCGATATCAATTTTAAAAACTGTGTAAGAACGACTTAAGATTTATCAAATAGAAATAAAAA
This sequence comes from Argiope trifasciata, assembly GCA_026543055.1. NCBI lineage: Eukaryota > Metazoa > Arthropoda > Arachnida > Araneae > Araneidae > Argiope > Argiope trifasciata. The sequence goes on from JAPMOQ010063627.1 coordinate 361,891, forward strand.
AAAATACAAGTTATTTACAAAGGGATTCAATTAAATTGATCAAAGAGAAGCAGAGTTTGATATGTTAATGCATCTTTTTTTAATTGGAATTCCTACCACGTCTTTAGTTTTAGCATATTTCACAAAATCATGATTAAATGTCATCATAATTTTGTGAATTAGGCTTTTACCGATGCATATAAAAATTAAAATAAATATCATTCGCGCCCTCTGATGACGAAATTCAAATACTTTTGATTTAAAAGAAGGAAGTGTTAAAAATTGGAATAAAGAAATGTATATAACAAAGGTTTCCAATTTCTGTTTTATGCCATTTCAGAAGATTAAAAGTTTTAATTCGTGGACATTATATTCAAATAACAGCAGCTACGCTGAATGCAATTATTGTAGATAATTTGGATGCAATTTACACTCTCCTAAAAATCATCCTTAAGTGATTTTTCATCCTTTTAGCCATCTTCTACTCAAGGAATAAAAGTTAGCAAAATTTTATGAAAAATCATCCGACATGAAGGACATGAATATACATTTTTAACTTTCAGATCGCCTGCTTGCATCCAATGGAAAATTTTCATTGAATAAATATTTACTCATATATTTTAAGTTAAAAATATTGTATTTTAATGAAAAATAATTAATCTAACATGGTGAAATGATTTTCTTTAAATATCGGAAGAGTTTCTGAAATCGCGATAATCGAAATACTTTTTTTATTTCAAAATGTTTCTTTTTTTTATGGTGACTTCGAAAACGTACAAAAAAACCCAATTTCTTAGGCAAATGGGGAATATTTCAGAAATATTGTGGCAATGTTATATAAATAAATATATTTAATTATTTAAATATATAAATTTAAGATTAAGGCAAGTACTTACTTTCTTGTAAAATTTATAAAGGCTACATATCCCGAGAAAAGACCACATATTCCGAGAAAAGGCCATATAATTGAGGATTAATAAAATTAGGATAATTATCCACATTTTGTAGATTACAAGGTTGGGAAATATGGTCATATTTTCCTAAAAAGAAAATTAAAATAAAATTTATTTATTTTCCACTGTGAAAGTGAGATGAAATATGAACGATGATTAAGCTTATTTTTAAAACTCCTAGAGAATTTTTTTGGAAAAGGAAAAAAAAAATGTTTCATATTAAGTTAGTGTACAATGAACCTAAAATTTTATTTATAGCGTTATATTAAAAACAGTTCTGGCAAGAAAAGTATCAAGTTCATGTTTACTGAACGGGATTTCTTGAATTGTTGTCAGAAACCATTTTGAGACTCCTTCAAGAGAAGATAGCGCTTTTAGAAATACCACAAACATATTTACAGGCAACAGTAATTAACAAAAGTTTAGAAATTTTTGAAATTTCATTACATCTACGGTGATGCTTTTTTATCCACCAGTTCTATTTTAGGAGGTTTATGTATAAAATCTTTGATTGATTAAACTTCATTTTGACAGACAAGGAATTTTTGACCTAGCATCCATAATTTGACCATTCATCTATAAGCAACCATTGTTAATAAAAGCGCTCAAGGTCGAGCTCTTCCCGAATTTATTACAAAATTATGTATTTATAAATTTTTTAGGATTTTGAATAGAGTATTAGAATAGAGCTTTGAATATAATATTTGAATAGAACTTTCAATGTATTATTGGAATAGAACTTTGAATATAGTATTAGAATAGAACTTTGATTACAGTAATAGTAATTACTTTTAAATATCAATGAAGTTTATTGTATAACACAATAATGCACATGTGAAATAAAAAAATCAAAATATTCCCAATTACGTTCTAAAAAATTTCACAGAGTTCATATCGTAGCGCATGGTTTGTATTTATACTTCTTCATAATTTTATAGCTCAAATAAATTACTTAGGAGTTAAATATAAAAACATTGTCTATATAATTTTACATAAAAAATATTTGTGTTGGGATAAGGAATTGTTTACGAACAATGTTTTTCAAGCTTTAAGTACTTTGCACGAATCTAAAGATTCTAGTTATCTATATAGAGACATGTTAACTCTGGCTCGAAAAAAAGACCTATACTAACCGTATTATATCTGTTAGATTTCCGGATAAATTAATCCGAAATTAGCAAAGCTGTGCAGTGGAATTTATTGTCGAGGAAGAATGATAAAAGCAGTTTTCATAAAAGTTCATATTTATTTAAGTAAAAGTCAACAGGCTCATTCTTAGAGCAAAAAGAAAAGAAATAATACGTTAAATCTCAAAATAAAGATCAAAAATAAATTAATATTACCACATACTGTGAATAAACTTTAACAGATTCGAATTCGACCATTCAATCTAAAAACGCAGCGATTCATCTTAAAAATTCCTAAAAAGGCAAGCCAACCGCATGGTCTTATATCATCCGAGCCTCATTCTAACATCAAAACCCACAGATTTTAATTCCACACGTATTTATACTAGTTAAATATGCGTAATTTGCATAATAAGTGCCGCCAACAATAAATCACTAAACTTTGAAAAGTCGGATTGGAATCTTTCAGTTTTGTTTACATGAGATCATGGATTGGAAGTGGAAAACCCTGACTCAAAAGTTCGGATCATTGTCTAACAATATCAAATATCTCTCACGAGCCTACGGGAAAAGTCCGATTGTGATTAAGACTTAAGAGATGAGCCATATTAGACTATTAAATAACAAACGAATTTAGTGAACTGGAAGAAAGGCTAGACTGTTTTACATCGACGAACATGACTGAGTGCAGAGTTCTATTGGCGGGAATGAGATGGCATTGTATTGGCTGTTGAATGATGACGTAAGCGGCGCCATCAGGATAATCCTCCAGACACCACATATATTTGCAAACATTTTCTATAGATTAGCTTTTAACGATGCATATTAAAAATTTGCATATTTAAAATTCGATAGCAAAAAACATTGTTTTAAAAGATTTATTTTTCCACGCCATCCAAATACTCAAACATGAACCGCCTTTGCTTAAAAACATAAATTAACTATAAAATACTTAATTTTTAGAAAATTATAGCATCTAGCACCACATTACATTTAGCGGTGCTCCACGTCATTTCCTTTTAAATCTTTCAAAAATACATAAGAAATTTTAACATTAAAATGGGAAACATTTTCTTTGAAATATGTCAACTCACTAATCACGTGCCAGTTACCTTTAAAAATAATTTAAGGAATAATGAACATGCTCAATCAGTATTACAGGTACACAGCATATCTTAAAAAGAATCTTTTATAAATTACTCGCAAAAAAATAATAGAGAAAATTTTTATTATTAAAGAATATATATATAAATAAAACATGGCGTATAAATTAGCTTTGTGTGATATTATTTCCAGAATATTTTAATGAAAAACATCAAAATCACGCCAGATTTTTAATTCATTAAATTTTAAAAGAATCTCTTTGACGCAATTTTTTATCCTCCAAAGAATATTTATCGATTGTGATGCTTTTCTTTGTTAGTTTGCTTGAAAACATTGAGAGACGAACACAATGTGCATTCATACTTATTTATTACTACAGATAATATTTATTTTATATAAAATAATTCAAGATTATATTAGAAAAATTGATCATCAAAAATGATATTTAAACAAAATTATTATTATTTTACAAATCTGGTAATTCTTAACATAGAAAATATTTGTTAGACAAGAAAAAAAATATTAAATAAGGGTAAAACAATTTTATTAATAGAACGAAAAAACTTTATAAAAGAAAAATTAAAGAATTAAACGAATCCATTAAGAGAAAATATTTTTTTTCAGAAATCAATTCGTTAATGGATTCATTAAGTGAAGATTTGCATTCAAATGATTACTCCCTTTTGGATTGAGAATGTACCGAAACAAATTTACCCTGGGAAGCAATTCAAATTACTGACTCTGTTTTCAAAATTGAAGAAGCAGAGAACTCGTCTAATTGCGTTTCCTTTCCATTTCGGTTATTAGTATCCAATTTAGTTTATTGGCTTCACGTATCCAAAAATATTGTATTGTTCAGTTGTAGAACTAAAGAAGCAAATATGAAAATCTTCTGAAGGAACGGTAATTAAATGCATTATGGTAATAAAATATTTGGTGTGTACCAATGAAGTGTTTCTGAGAATTAGGTATAAAAGAAGCGTACAATTTTTAATAAAATAAATTGATATAAAACATTTTCATAGGTGGTTTGTATACAAATATTGTTTTCATAGCAAACTTTCCAATGGCACAATTTTATATTCAACTAATTGAGTACAACTTATTAAATAGTTTTAAAAATCTAGTCAATGAACATGATTTTGCAAAACAGCAGTGATAAATTATTGCATTGATAGGTATTTTAAATAATATAAATTGAGTGTTCAAATTATTACACCCACTTAATATTATAATATTAATACGCACGTTGACCATAGCTTCATATTGTTGTCAATATAGAGATAGATAGTTAAAAGAAGAAAGTATAGAACAAGTGAAGAATCAATCGCAATGTATTATTTGAGAAAAATGGAGAGAAAACACATAATTCATCTTAATTTGAGAGAGATAAGATTATAAGACTTGAAGTGGCGTAACATGTATTAGCAAAAGTAGAACATTTTTATAGAGTTCATGAGTAATATCAATATTTACAGAGAGGGATCTACCAAGCAGGCAACCGGTTTCAACTTTAGGTTTATAGTTCTCACAGACTACTGAATCTTCGATAAGAAACGACACTTGGCATAGTTGTCCATTCCTACAAAATAGCATTCAACATACTTCGTCTAATTACGAGGAATATTTATTGAGGAGTAAATGCATAGATATCAGAGCAAACAATTCGTCGCACATTCCAAAGTATAAGTGACGAATGCCGACGACCTATTATAAATCCTCTATTAGCTATATTGAATATGTGCAGATATCTCCAGTTCGCAAAGAAGCCTAAGGGATTGATAATACACTGGAAAAACCATGAGGCCAGAAGAAACTAACACATTTTCGATTGTACCATACATATGAAAGAGTCCCATGTTTAAAAAGAAGCACGAAAGCATGATCCCAACTGGCATTTTTGCAAAATTTCAAGCTGATGGACAATATTATGGTCTAAAAAAAATTTCTTCTATGCATTATATAAATACTTTTGATAATTGTGTATAAACGTCTGAATACCCTAAGTGTCCCAGATCAAGCACATCCTATTATGTTTGTGGCGTACCAGGCAGGGAATGGATATTTCCAACAGGACAAAGCTCTTCTCATGAAGCTAACAATGTTTATCGATAATTCCAAGAGCATGAAAGGGACTTCATCTTAGTTTGCTTGCGCACTCACCAGAACGTAATCCATTTGAGAGCTTGGGACTTGAAATGAAGTAGGCATCAAGCAGCGATATCGAATACCATCATATCTTAAGACACTTTAAAGATTATTTCATTGAATATGGTCTCATATTATTCATACCACTTAGTAGCATTTCATAAAATCCATGCCAAAAACCCATATGCATGAAGAGCAAAAAGTGGCCTAACATTGTCTTGATTGATTAATCATAATAATTTGGCCGGTTAGTGTATAATAAATGTGCATCACAAAATGTATTAACCAAAGAAATTGATTTTTCTGGTGTATATAAAATTAAATATTTAGAGTAATATAAAAGCTGTCGATTATAAAATAAGGATACAATCACAAAACATTTCTGATATTTCTAGAAAAAGGTTTACTATGCGTATTTACACTTTTGATTAATATACACTTTTGAAACGAAAATACTTTCCACTCATCTCTTCAAAAAAGTAAAAAAAAAAAAAATTAACGCAATAAAACTATGTTTTAATAACTAGTCAAGCTGAAAATAAGGAAAAGTTAAATTCATCAAGCATATGATTAATTTTAAGGAAGAAGAGATAAGGCCGAATATGATTAATGATAAATTTGGTTTTCTACAACTTTCCTTTTGTAAAATTAAAATAATCTTTTTTTCCAATTATTTTAACTTTCCAGTTTTTTTATTCCGTTTTGGGCAGGGTTTATAAAGCAAGGTAATTAAGAAATTATTTCCCCAAATTAATTCCTATTTTATTATATAAAATTAAGAAGTTATTATCTGTTTTCAAAAGGAATTCTTAAATCTTTAAAATAATTAATGGCCACTCTCTAGTTTAACAAATAATTTTTCTCTCTGTTTCAATATACGATTCTAATTGCATGATAGACTAATAGATTCATGACTAATTGCATGACGTTCATTTTTGAGACAAATAAAAATTGTCTTTAAATTACATTTCAATGTTTTTAAATTTGTTTAGTGAAGAGTAATTTTACACTCAATGTAAAGAAGAAAGATGAAAAACAAACTTGTCTTATTAATTGCTTGTAAAATGAGAAAAATATTATAAGAATTTGGGCAGAAAATTAATTTGTTCAACAGGTATTCTAATTGAAAATTTTCACTTATTAAAGTTTTAATAAGCTTATCATTTCTAAAAAATTAAGTCTCCAATATTTAAATTATTCGGTGATATCAAATTAATATCAATAGATTGTATCTTAGTAGAAGAAAAAAAAGAACAAAAATTAAAGAAATACTACACTTAATTTTTAAACATTGTGAATAAGTGAATAATAATATTTTAATGCAACTTTAATTAAGCCAATGTCCGTAAAACCGATTTATTCATTAACATTAGTTTTATATTTCAAACACGATTAATTTAACATTATAACTCAAATATATGATGTAATTTTGTTTTATAATTATGAGATTGTGAGTTATGTAATTATTTATAATACTTCATTTTTGTAAGAAATGTTGTAAAGAAACGAAATATTTGAGTTAAATCCCTTAAAATTCAATTTAAATTTTAGGAATAATAAAAAAATATATTATAAAACAACATTTTTATTTTTATTGAAAGTCTACGTAGACTCTTTTGGTTGCGTATTTGAAAAAAAGAATATTTAAAAAAATTTGAAATTAAACAACTGGACAAATCAAATTTCTAAAATAAGTCATAAGTATTAATCCGGAATATTAAATAACCATAAAAGAATGCAATTACAGTATCCATATGATTATTATTAATTGAACGAAAAATTAAGTACTATTTTTTATATTCAGAATTTTTGGAACATACCGACTTCGAAATATAAAAAATAGAAAAGGCATAGAAAATTTTCAGTGGTTTAAGAATTAAAATCATAACAAAAAAAACTGTTGATAACCCTTTGCATTATAAAAGAAGAATTATCCTTGTCTATAATTTGTAGAATACACTTAATAACACATTTGAAATTATCTGTAAACAGGCTTGTGATTTGTATATGCAATTTTCTTATTTATAAAATTATAAATATATAAATAATATAATAATATATGTATACTATAAGAAATAAGGAATAATTTGCAATTGGAATAATACTTTTCGTTTTATTTCACGTTAAAGATGGTAGACAAAAACAATTTGAATTTTTTCTATTAATTAAAATTTAACTTTTAACATTGTGTTAATAAAAGTGGGGAATACCAATTGCATTCTAGAGTCATAGAAATGAAGATGCCTAACTTCATTTGATCCTTGAAAAATGACTTCAGCAAAGAAAATTAAAACATTATCTTTGAATACATTTAGATGCAAATATAATACAATACAGGGTATCTTCAAATAGACTAATGATTTTCAAAAATGCATGACAAGAAAACGATTAAGGTTTAAAAAAAAACAATTTATGTAACACACTTATGCAACTGCTCTAACGTTTTTCGCCCGCAGTTTTTGGTCTTAGTTCAAAGTGTTGTAGATAGAGGGTTATGCAAGTCTCTACCATCATTCTTCACGCATGTAAATCATCAAAATATATAGCTTAAGAAAGAGTTAACATTTCGATTTCTTAATTTGTGGACATTTGGAAGATGAGGTGTATTAAACAAAATCCCGAACACTTGAGGAACTTGAATAATAATAATAATAATAATAATAAGGCAGCACGTGCAGCCATTCAATTGGCATCTTTCCAGAAGATGAATACCGATTTCGTCCTCCGATTACGATATGTGATCATGTTGATGATTGACCTTTCGAAGTTATTGTGCAATGATTTTCATTTATTAAAATATTTCAAAAAATCGTGCGTTATTCTCAATTATTTCTTTGTTTACATGTCTAGTATCTCCAGAAGCGTCTATCGACAACTTTTTTAACTAAAACCAAAATTTGTGGGAGGAAAAAATTGCATGAATTTGCAGCAAGAATTGTTTTTTTTTTTTCAAACAATTCTTTCAAAAATGCATAACAAGAAAACGATTAGGGTTTAAAAAAACAATTCATGTAATAAATTCATGAATGTGTTTTCTTATTACTCATTATGCATTTTTCATAATAATGAATTTCTGCATACCCTGTAGAACACTCATTGAAACCAGCAACTGATATACTACAGTTTGTGTCTCGTATAGCTAAACAGCAATGTGATTTCTGTTTTCAACCTCAGAGCATTTAGAAAAAAATTGTGTATACATTTTCTAGTACTTATCATTAACATAATTTTATCATATCATAATTTTGTTTTAAAAGCTAAGCCAATTTTCAACTGTTTAGAATTATTGTTTTCGCACATATAATTAAACGTGACAATAAACAGTAGTCACCTTCTTTGATTTAGTCCCAAATTAAACTCAAATATGCTATTAAGTTTTGATACAAAATTAAATTATTAAAATAAAGGCGAAATTCAGTTTATAAATTCGGAATACTTCATTTTTTGTTATGTCCTCATAAGTGCAAATAAAGACAGTCAATGCTTTGATTTATTCATTAGGGAAACGGTTGGAGAACTGAAGATCCAGTCCTCACCTCATTTGCCTTGAATATCTTTACTTCAGTTGGATAGATAAATATACTTTAAATAATTGCATTTAACCAAAGTTAGATAGAGTTCTGAAATTTTAGGGTAAAATAAAAAGGAAATGGTATCGGATCTCCAACGTTGCCATTTAAATCAGAATAAATATTAAAATAACATGATAAATTCGTCAATTTAAAATAAAGATTTTAAGATTGCAGTAAACACAAATTGAGTATTCATATTTCTCAAAACCTACATCAGTTGGAAGAATGGGCCCTATATTTTTGTCTTTGATGTAAATATGGACTATGGAAAATCCCATATATATCACTTATTCTGTTTCTATATTACTGTTTTTTAAGTAATACAGTCGAATCCGGTTGATTGGACCATCGGATAATCGGACCAGCCGCTTATTCGGACCGAATCTTAAAGAACCGAAACAAATTCTATGTACATAAGCCTAATATTATTCGCTTATTTGAACCAAAATTCCGTTTAAACGGACCAAAGAACGTGGGAGGGAAGATGAAAAAGAAGCCACAAGTCGCCTGTGTACAGCAGGAAGTCCGAAAGGGAAAAGAACCAGTGGGAGGTGAGCAAGCACTTTGTTTCTTAGAATGGGCAGCTCGGTAGCCGCCAGTGAGGAACCACTGCTTCTCCGCTTTTCGGGGAAATGAAATCCCACGTACACCAGTTTCTTTGGAACACTTTAGTCAGTGAACTGTGCGTGTCTTGTGTCCCCTGCCAAAATGCCTGAAAAAACATCCACCTGGAATTTCTACCTCCCAGGACCACAGCTTTGGTACAGCCAATGGACATGGGCATCATAAAAATTTAAAGACCTTTTATCTTGAAAGATTGGTTAATTACGTCATTAAAGCAACTGAAGAAAGCTTGCTGACCTCATCATCATCAACAGCCAGAGAAGTCAGTGCAAAGGTCAACATCTTACAAGCAGTTATATTTTTGTCCGATAGATGTCGAAATATAAGCAATGAGACAATTCAGAACTGTATTTCTCACTGTGGCTTTAAGCATTTGGTTTTGGAGTTGAATGTGGACATGATGATTGAAAGTGAAAATGGTGAGAGAAATGTGGAACTTCAACAGGTCGAAAACTGCGAAGAATTTCTTTCCATCGACAACGAGCTTCAATGCTACGATGAAAATGAAGATTACAACACTGAAATTGTTGCTCGAATTACAGCAAAACACACTAGAGCATCGGAAGTCCAGGAAAGTGATGATGACGCCCCTAATGAATTGGTGCAAGTGACAACACAGGATGCCAGGAAATGCAATAAAACTTTGCGTCGCTATTTCATGCAGGAGGGAAATGGAGGCAGTCCCATTGCTGCGTTAGATGTTTGTAGTGATTTTGTTCAAGTGCAGTCCGTCAACAGAACGCATCAGATCACTCTGGATAAGTTCTTCAAACGTTGACTGGAATTTGATAAGAACTTTTTTTTATTGTGCTTCGCATGCTGAGTATCGTGTAGATCATTTCGAAGAATTTTATGTAAATTTATATTTCAATGAATAAAGTTCATAAGCATCAGTAGTTCTTGTTTGTATGTTCGCCATACGCGTGTGCCGCACAGTAAAGGTCATAATGACATTTTAATATGTTACGTATTACACGTCTCGTCTTGTAGCATAGTGCATGTTCGTGTAATCGGACCAGCCAGTTATTAGGACCAAAATGATCGCGTCCCGATGTGGTCCGATTAACCGGAATTGACTGTATATATATATAGCTAAAAAAATGGTTTCGAATCTGAATGTGAATGAATAAGCATATCTAAGAAAAAGATTAGGGAATTCATCTAGGGGATTCTCATTTGCCTTTTTTAGAATACAATAATTTTTCTTCGCGAACTAGAATTCAAAAATAATACATCTAGATGCATTCTAAGAATTATGAAATTATACAAAATATCCACTCATTAATCCAAATGAAATTTGTTTTGGAAATGAGAAACATTACCAAAAACAAAACTTTGAATATATGTGAAAAAACAATGGGCAATAAAATAAAAGTATTAGAAAATTTGGTGGTATATACAACCTCATATGCAATTTGTATTCAAACCTTCTTTTGTTCGATAAAGACAGGAAGGAGTGCAGAGCAATATTTAACTGAAACGAATTCCAAAATTTTTATTAAAATACATTATTGTACTGAAACTGGCTTCCGAATTAAAGAGAAAACTGAAATCACTAGTGTTGGAAAAGTGATTACGTTTCTATATAGCTTGCCGTGAGTATTAATAAATTGTTTTCACGGAATGTTCTAAACTAAAAGTAAAAGAATCAGCCATAAAAGACCATCTCTAATTAAAGCCACAGGCATATATAAGCCACAGACTTATTTCTATATAAGTACTTAAAAATTTCATTAGCGCCTTTCTATTTCAGTTCATAAATTTTTCGCATAAAATATTGAAGGATAGTATTACAATTATGAATGGGCCCTAATTTCTTTTGACAACGATTATTTTCTAAACCTTTCCTCGATTGCCTCTGATATTTTGACTAACTGAAAACTATTTCACAGTTTATTTTCTTTGCAAGCAAATTTAGCAAGTTATTATAAAATGGCATTCTAGAAACTTTGAAAATACTCCGAAATCCTTTCCCTTAAATATTTCTCAAAATTTTGCTTCCCTGTGAACATTTCTGTAAATAATTTGATTTATATATACTATAAAGCACTTTCAAAGAACAATTTACTGGAATAGCTCCATATTCGAGTTTTTTTCTAATTTCTTTGAAGAAAATATACAAAAAAGGGAAAAAAAAACTTAAAACAGAGTTTGTAAGGAAATATTTCGAGTTAAATATAGACATTGTTTTTCTGAAAATACATTCCCAAAATGCTACTTTTTAGTTTGGAATTTCCAAATACATTTTAATAAAAGTAGGATTTTGTGAATAATTGCTCCGAAAATTGCTCCAAAACGAAAAGTATATACGATTGATTGCAGAGCATTTTATTTAGAGAATAAATATCTCGATGCAGTCTGAAGATTTATCGGACAAAGTTCTTTACGTTAGTAGAGAAAAATAAAACAGATATTCACCGTTCAAATACCAAATTTAGTTGAAAATTCATGGAATAGTAACATCACAATTTATTCCGTTGTTTACCGAATCATTTAGTTCGGGCATTCGATTGTCTAACGTTGCTTTCAACCCCATCCTTCTTATGTAAGGAGCATCTTTTTCTTCATCCACATTCATAAATCTACAAATCTTAGTGGATAGGTAAAAATAAGCAGAAAAAAATTGACTAAATATTCAACCTTCAAATCCATATTATACTAGTTTTAAGAAATATTTTACATTAATGATGCAGTTTTGCAATATATAGATCTCTAAAGATGAAGATTTAAAAATTGTGAAACATTTCTGACTAACTTCTTGCGCAACAATGCTGTAATAGCAATCCATATATATCCATATCCAGACTGCTGAATCTATATATATATACTATCCAGATTGTCTATCCTTTTGAAATAATAAAATAAAGTACTTCCGAGAAAAAAACGAGTAAGGGCGAAGAAACTTCTGATCTTGAGTAATAAGTTTAAATAATAATATACTTTATTTGATTTGATCATATACTGCTAAGTTTAACTTATAACGACTTCCGTAATAATATATATAATTTGATATCTAAATGCATTAAATCTGATGGTAGTTAATATAAATAAATATTATGAATTTCAAGGGTATCAATGAGCCTATTTTTTTAATCCTCAATAAATATCTGATGTAATCATTAATCTCTGCTGTAAATATTGTGTTTGAAACTAACTTGGAAATTTCAATAAATCGACACTTCTACGAGTAATAAAAATGATGCAATATAAATGCTGTTCTTTTCTGGATTTCGGATATTAGCATATTGAGACACTGACACTTGGTTAAGAAATGGTATGCAGGAAGATGGGCGGTTATTACGATTCCTACCGCCAGTAATTACAGTTCACCCAAATTCTAATATTTAAAAAAATCCTTATTTCATGACTGTTTCGACGAAATAAACTATTCCTGACGCATGCACAAAGCCCCTGAGGGTTTTAGAATCCGAGGACGAACAGTATGTATTGCTATGTCTACATATTTGGAAACACAAAAACGATAAAATGATTGTTAGTAGTTTAGGACTCATTAAAATCAAATGCAAATACTCTGAGCTTCTCAAACAAGTTTTTCTTTCGAAAAAATGTGAATGCATTTAATGCAATGAGAAATTGCTTTGGTTCTTACTCTTGTAAGAATTGAAGGGTTTGCATAAAAAGGATGTAGTTCCAGCTTGGAAGAATTTAGAGTTACATGCAATATCATTTGGTAAAACAATTCTCTTTCATCTTTTGCATTCGATGCCGAAGAGATGTAGTGTCAGTCGTTAATTTTCCCGTTACTCAAGGGACGGAGCTCTCTGTCTCAGTGGAATTTAGAATTTTCAGACCTTTTTTGAGGCTTTTGCAAAATTAAATAATCGGATCTACCTGCAAACCCTTAATTTTTTTAATACTAGCAGTTTCTAATAACGTGTTCACAGTTATGTAATTGAGATTTCAAAAGTGTGAAAATAAGAAAAAGATTAAAATGTTAAAATCCTAAATTCCCGAAAATTGTTGCCTTTTCTGAAATGTTTTTGATGTTTACTTTACAGGTATTTCCAGCTCATCATAACAGCATTTTACTTGTGTTTGAAAACATAAACATTTCTACTTGCTAAATTTTTCTGGTCTAAATGAAATCTGCAATTAGAAATTTAAATATATTTCGAATATTTTTTTCAAAAATAGAAAACTAAAACATTAATCGCAGAAAACTTTTCGTAGCATATGATAACAGTTTTTAATTTTAGAAAATGATTTAACAATCACTTATAAAATTGTTTCCTAGTTTGAACAGCTCGATATGACTTAAACTAAGCATCGGTTTCTTTTAATATTCCAAATATTGTGACAGAAAAAGGAAAAATATATTTTTGTTATCTATCTTAATATAGTGAACATATACTCATTATGTATTCACTCACAGGAAAATTTCGTTAAGAACTTTTGAAGATAATATGTAGAGTTATTATGCAGGAACGTATCCTTTTCTTGAAAATTTAATTAATCTACCAGACAAAAAGATCAAAGTAATCTCTTCAGGAACAATCTAAAAAAAGAACGCTCTCCTAACATCAGTTCTTTATAATTTTAATGTTTCTAACTAAAGACAGAAATTCTCACAGTTTCAAGAGTGTTCTAAGCATGTCGCCATAAAAAGGCATCTGCATATCAATACCTTTTTTTTTCACTGAATTATTAATCATCTTCATGTACAGGACTAGTATCAGTCTTCTTAGAAAAAGAACTCACAACACTTCCTTTATTTAAATTCCTTATTTCAATTTTATTCTGCATACACAGGCGCAAACTTTAAAAAGAGATAAGAAAAAGGAAGACATTGGTGAAGATTTTATGATGGAGAATGTCTCCATCTATAAGCGTCTGTCTACTAACAATTAATTTTATTTATTAATTATGGAGTCTGTTATTGAATATATTACATAAAAAAATTAAAAACTTTAGCAGTTCTGTCTGATTTTAAAACTAAGAGCACTGAATTTCTGGAAAATCTAGCTGATGTATCAAATTGTAAAACTAATAATTAAAAAGAATGTCTCCGCTCGTCATATTACAACCTGCCCATTTCAAATAGAATTGTAGAGCCTGGAACATATGTACTTTAGAGGTCTAAAACAAACCTCGGAGCGATTTTTACGCAGCTCAAGTAGTTTTTGCTTTTCATTTCTGTTAAATATATGCGTGATCTGTCCTAATATATTCTTAACATTGCTTTTAAATGTGGTGCTAATTCACATTTAACTTAATCTGGTATGAAAAGAAAAGAGATTCTTCGAAAAATAAGAGAAACTGGTTTCTTTAGTATTCGTATTTTAATGAAGAGACAAGATTCGTTTGTGGTTCTAAGGGTCGAAAACAAATTCAAAAAACATTATTTAAAATATATTTTCTGTAGTTGTAAAAATAATTATAATTTTAATTGTGTATTGTGTGTGTGTCACAGATTCACTTGAATATTAGTGTACTTTTTTTTATTCATTCACGTTTAGTATATATACAAAATCATTAACTTTGAGAAACTCTATACGACTGTAAAAGTATTCCTTGAATGAACTATATTTCACTAATTCTCAAAATTTAAGAGAGTTTACAACAGTGTTTCTCAACCTTTTAGTATTCACGGCCCAATACTCAATCATAAGTTTCATCGTGCCGCCCCCCCCCTCCCCACCGCATACAATAAAATGTATACAATAATAATATATTTTGAGTAGTTTGGCGCTAAACCTACACTGCAACCTTAATTTTAAACTTTACAAATTACCAAGAATACGGAAAATTATTGACATTTTGCAACACCGATCCTCAACATTGAAAAAATAAGAATCCTATGCCTTTTTATTGCTCTTGCGTCCCGCCATGTCGGGCATTCTCACGGTTCCGCGAGAAGTTTCGATTTGTCTGGAATTTGTCTGATCAGCTTAAAAGTTAAGTTAGGAGCTTGCACAGATGTGAACAAATGTTTTCTCATAGGGAGAAGGAGAAAATTCTATTACGCCAATTTCAATTCCAGACAATCTCATTCGAGTTGATCCTTCTATCGCTATTCAATCTATTCTGAATGTGTATGTTGTATATATTTTCGAGTAATTGCAATTCACCTTATTAAATATTCATGGCCGCTGACTTATGCAGAATCATGGATAAAATTTTAAGCTGGCGTAAGCGAGCATTAGACGATAGACAAGCCTCAACAAGTACACAGATGAGCGTTGTTCCGAAAATAAAATCAAGATAATATTCTCAATAATACTTAAATTTTGGGTTCATTAGTACTGAAGTAAATGAAGAAGAAAGGCCCCTGTGTATCATTTGCTCAAAAATGTTGGAGGCAGACAGCATGAAACACAATAAACTTAAACGGCATTTGGAAACGCTTCATAGTGAGTACGTAAACAAACTCAGAGAATTCTTCGAATTAAAATTAAAATCATATGAAAAGCAAAAATCATTGTTTAAAAAAAGTTTGTCTGTGAAGGAAAAAGCTTTAATTGCCTCTTACAAAGTTTCATATAAAATAGCCAGATGTAAAAAGCTTCACACCATTGGTGAAGAGCTTATTTTGCCAGCCGCAATTGAGATTGTAGAAATTATGTTTGGAGATAATTTTGCAAAACAATTGCAGTCTATACCTCTTTCAAATGATACTTTTGTCTGTCGAATACAGCTGAATAGCTGAAGATGTAAAGTGTCAGCTTTTGTCGAAGTTACGTGACAAATTGTTTTCAATACTACTCGATGAGGCAACAGATAGTAATAAAGATGCTCATTTCATTGCCTATGTTAGGTTTTGTGATGATTTGTCAGTAGTAGAAGAATTACTTTTCTGCAAACCAATAGAACTCAAAGCAACAGTACTCTCATTATTTGCTATCTTAAATGATTTTATGAACAAGGCAAACATAGAATGGAAAAATTGCGTCGGAATATGTACCGATGGTGCTCGTTCTCTGTACGGAAGATTCCAAAGTATTCAAGCACTTGTGACACAAAAATCACCACAGTGTGTCTGGACACATTGCATGATCCACAGAGAAGCTTTGACTTCCAAAGAAATGAGTCCTGGTTTAAATATTGTGTTAACTGCGTTGTAACCGTAGTAAATTATATAAAAATGAGACCCCTGAAATCAAGAATCTTTTCCGCACTTTGTAAAGACATGGGTGCAGTACATTCAGCTTACTATTTTATTGCGAGGCAAGATGGGTATCACGAGGGAAGCTTTCGCAACGTGTTTATGAATTAAGAGAAGAAATCGCCGTTTTCCTAGAAGAGGAAAACAGACCGGAAGCTGAGAATTTTCCAGGCAGTTTATTTGTGATGAAATTGAGCAACATGGTCGATATTTCGAGAAATTAAATAACTTGAATCTTCAACTGCAAAGAGCAAATACACATATATTGGATACGAGTGATAAAGTTAATGCTTTTTGTAGATAATTGGAATTGTAGAGCAGAAATTTAAGGCAAGAAAACTTAACAATGTTTTCATATTTGAATGATTGTATCAAAACTTACAAATCTGAAGAACAACATGAAAAAGTTGTTTTTGTAACCATTGAAACTCATTTAGCAATGCTAGCAATGAATTTTAAAAAGTACTTTCTTGCTGACGACAAACTGATATTAAGTTAAAAGTGGGTGAGGGATCCATTTCAAATTACTCCCGAAGGACTCTCATTTGAAGAGGAAGAAAGCGGCGGTTTGGTGGCAAGCGGCGAAACCAAAAGACAATTTAGTAATAAATCAGTCTTTTAATTTCAGGAAGGAGTGGATGATGTGTTTTCAGCACTAAAAACAAGGGCATTTCGCATTCTATTACCATTTTCAACATCTTACCTTTGTGAAACTGGATTTTCTGAGGTGGCTTCTTTGGAGACAAAATATAGATCTCAGCTAAATATAGAAAAAGAACTGAGAGTGTCTATTTCTAATATTAAACCCTCCTTTGAAAAACTGTGCACTGCAAGACAAGCCCAAAGAAGTCACTAATAATTATTAAATTTGTTTTTAATTTAGTAAGTTTTTTTAATTTAATAAGTTAATTATTAAATATGTCGAAATGTATTTTGTTTTGTCTGTGTCTGTGTGTTCTTTTCTTTAGTCACTTAATCAATTTTTTAAAATAACATTTTGTCTTAGATATGCTCGCACCCCCCATTAGTGTGCTCACGCTCCCATAGGGGGCGCGCCCCACAGGTTGAGAATTACTGCTTTATAAAATTATGTGATTATGTTACAGTTGATCTATTTAACCCATATTTAATTTAAGAGGCGAATCAAGTCAAATATTTATAAAATTACATGAATTCAGGTAAAATTGAGTAAATTCAATTCAAATCATCTAAAATTTGCATAATTTTTCCTAGTTAAAACAAAATCCTTTATAAAATCTAAAATTTTCCGAGCTTAAAAGAAGACACGTCATTAATCATATGTTAACGAGTAATACACAAAGAGCTCTGTTGAGCTATATATTGTATGATGATTCAACCGTAGCAGGGCATCTATCAATAGTTTAACGACGGCTACGCGACATTTAGTTTTTATCATTCGTTCTGAAGGTAAATTTATGGCCATACTAGACACCAGGGACCCAATTACTGTCACCTTGATAAATATACATTGAAGGATTGAAAGGAATTCTTCGAATAAAGTTTATTTAGAATTTAAACGAATAAAGCCGTTATTTCTGAATATTTTTCAACGGATATCTTCATTAAATTAATGTAGAACAATAACTTATCCATTTTTATTGGGTAATTTATGCATAAGTCGTTAGCGAGAATTGTAGTAATATTTTTAAAACGCTTTAGTTGGATAAAATATTACTTAAAATCCTGTTTCAGATTTAATATATGTATATCAATTCAAAATTAAATTTGATTTAGAAAGGATTCTGCTATCCTTTAATGGGAAAATAATAAAAATAATACTGAATACTGAAAATAATACTGAAATTGTTTATTATTCAGTTAAGATAACTTATGAAGAAATAGGCCATTACAGTTTGTATATTGCAGATTCTTAATTCTGTATGATCGTCCCTGGTTTGAATCGATAATACAATTTCAAAACATTATTAAAAATTAGAAAAAATTCTGAATCATCCTATTTAAAACGTGATTAATTTTATTTCAAACTAATAGTTTTTGGCGACTAGGTAATTCACAGAATATATTTATTGCGTAACTTTATTTTGCGAAGACTTTATTGCGTATCCATGAGTGGTATCTTATGCGTATGCATAAGTTACCACTCATGGATGTCTTAGCAGAATGTTTTAAAGCTTCAAAATTCAAAGACGTTATTTTAAAATCCTTGTACGTGTTCTGTTTGATGAGTACATGGGCCTTTCTAAGGAAGTCGGGTTTTATAACACCAGATTGTGTTAAAAATATAATTATTCAAGTAATTTAACTGTGGATCCCACGTTATCTTAACAAGCTGTCTCTCACCATTCATAAAAGTGGGACTTCAATTTAAGGTAGGGAAATTTTGTTTATTTCATGCTAAATTACACTAATAGGAGAATGAAACTGTGGAAATGATTCGAATTTCATTTCAACTATTAAGGTTGTTGAATATTCTGCAAAAACTAATCTAATATTGCCAAAATTTAGAATTATTAAAATTATTTATTAATTAGGAAAATGATTAAAATTAGAACTTTTTAACGCTGTATAGTATTGTGAAATGTTGTTCATAATAGTAGGGAGAAAATGCCAATCATTGCTTAATTTTGAAATGGATTTTTAAGAAGTATTTTCAAGATACGAAATTTTGCCATCCAAAGTATATATAATCTAAATTTGATGATTTTAAGGTCAAACGATCTGGCTTATCGAGAATTAATACAAACAAACATGTAGACTCTGATTTATTATTTATAGAAACTGTACAAAGAAATCAAGAGGAAAACACACGATAATTATTGTTGCTGTTTTGAGTGTTAGTGACTGTAATAACATATTTACGACTATAATTTTATTTTCTTATAAAATGTTTGTCAATTAAGGATTTAGATAGAGATTATGAAGTAAATTAAAGAAAGAAGCACTGAAATATATTTAATTTGTATTTGTGAAAATTCTTTCGCTAAGAACTTTACAATAAGTTATTAGCAATTTTAAGAAATTAACTCATGTGAATTAATAAAAGCTATGTTAGAGAAAAGTGAAACTCTTTTAATCCAAATGCTAACTGTTAAATTTAAAGATACACGCAAAAGATAAATCACTTACTAATAGTAAAAGTTTATTTGGCTGCCACTATTTAATAAGACTGCAAAGAAACATTTAAATGTTAAGTTGAAACTACTAAGTGAAAAAATATTAAAAGATATAAATTAAAATCAAATGCACTAAATTTTCGAAAAGAGAGGTTTTTTAAAAATTATTGTAGTAAACAAACAACGAATAAAAATTCAAAGAAATAAACATAATTTACAAATTAATAAATAACGTAATAAAAGGAATTTGTAATTAATTTGTTTTATATTTATTATACTATTAGTGGATTCTTAATTATTTTATCTTAGTTTTACTTCATTTATTAACTCAGTCTTTCTCCAAATATCAATAAAATAATCAAATATTCCTTTACTAAATTCCTTACTGCATTTTGATATTTTTCAAAGTGCCATGAATGTTATTTTTCATTTCTTAAATTTATCATTTTTTTTTTTCATCTCAAGAGAGAAAAAATTTCATTTCTTATTATAAATATACAAATATATGCAAAAAATATAAATATATACACCTATATATGCTTATTTAAGAATTGATATATATATTTATTTATTTCATTTGCTAATCTTTTCACTTTTGATATTTTTTTTTTAAATTTGTTTGATTTCAATTGAAAATCAATGAAAAGTCATTCATTTGCCCTTTCCCGGGAGATATTGAAATGAATGGAGCAGATCAGGGTAGAAAACAAAGTGACGTCACACTTCCTTACTCTGGTCTCCTCTTTCCAGAAAGATCATAAGTAATACATCTCGTATGTATTCAGAATAAAATATTTTTCTGTCTTATTGTCGCATTTTACTCTTTTCAAGAGCTCTCTGAAATAGAATGCAGCGAAAAGTAACAAACAAGATACTATCCTGATAGAGAGGTATTCAAAAATAAAAGAATAGTATCTTTAACATCCTATTAGGTTCCATGAAATATTTTAAAACTTCTGTCAAAATAACGGGAATTACTAAAAGCAATTTCTTTGCGGAATATGTAGACAGTTCCCGGAGTTTCTCTTGCTAGATGATTGAGTGGAACAACAAATTTCATAAAGATTTTAACGATGAATAGAATACTTAACAAGCGTTTCTCAGACAGCTCTAGAGAAGATAAATTATTTGTTTTATGATTGATTATAACAAAACACCCTTAAATTCAAGAGGAAAACATCTATTAAAATATTTAAAGATCTGTAGCGAAAATACAAAAAAAAAATATATTCACTTTCGTTCTTAGTTTTGGAAATTCAAAAATATATACATTGTTTTTATTGATCATAAATCATCCTCGTTAAGATCATTTTCATAATGTAATTTCAATTTGAGTTGAACTCGCATCCAATATCAACAATGCAATTATTGTATTAACCAGTTCGTAAATAATGAAAGTGCATACATGGTTCTTATTAAAACTTAAATTGTCAGTTTATTCTTAGGTAAGATTAAAAAATATTCATATGTAAACAGAATGAGATTCATATCAAAATACCTTCTCCTAAAAATCGCGATTTTACAAATATTGTGGTGTGCGAAATAAGCGCTGTCTTCCTGTGCATTTTATAAGCAAGTTTGCCGAGTTTTCTATGTGATAATGATACCTGAAAAGTATTACTATCATTTTCATAACGAAGTTAAGCTTCTATATTATAATGGATTAAAAATCCCTTTTTTTGGCATTATTTTAAGTATAGCTCAGACTGTAAATTTAGTAAAATCTATAAATGTATTTTTGTTACGGTAAAAATCTTCGTTATTTTCTATAGTAGCATTTCACTTCACGATTAAAATGGTTAGTAAAGTTTTAATTTCCTGTTCAAGAGACATAAAAAAACTTTAAAACTTGACAAAAACGCTTAAAGCGATGCTTTGAGAAAAAATTCACTTAAAATGCTTCAAAAATTTTTTTTTGTAAAAAAAAATTATTTTTCAGACCAAATTAATTAATAAATAAGTAAATATTTCCTAGAATTTCAAATTGCAATTGTTAAAGAATTTTCAAAAGAATAATTTTCAGAATAAGTACATAGTTAACTAAATGTTTTAAAAATTTCTTTAAAAAGTATTTTGAGTAGTTGAAATTTTGATTTTTGAAACCTTTTACATTAATGAATACCAAGCTGTATGATCAACAAAATAATCTAGTGATGCTGATATGTCTGCTTAGATGTTTTGTTTAAATATTATCCGGATTTCAACGTTTAAATTACATTATAAAATCTACTCGCAAAACAATTTTATTAACATATTGATGGTACATAGACTTACGATATTTAGAATAATCCTTTGTCTGAAATTCAATCTTTAAATCCTTGTAATATAAATGCTACAGGTAAAAACAAAATTATACACTGAAGTGACAAAAGTCATGGGATAGCAATATTCAAATATACAGATGGCAGTAGTATCGCAGTGAAAAAGTATAAATGCTCAGTTCGTTTTCCAGAGCTTTCATTTGTGTTCAAGTTATTCATGTGAACAGGTTTTTCATGATTTATGGCGACACGACGAGAATTAACAGACTTTGAACGTGGAATGTTAGTTGGGGCTAGACGCATGGGTCATTCCATTGCGGATATCGTTAGTGAATTCAACATTCCGGGATCCACAGTATCAAGAGTGTGCCGAGAGTATGAAATTTCAGGCATCACATCCCATCATGAACAGCGCAGTGGGCGACCACCTGCACTTAACGACCGAGACAACCGACGTCTGTGTAGAATGGTCAATGTTAATAGACACGCAACACTTCGTCAAATAACTGCAGGAATCAATTTGGAACGTACGAGGGACGTGTCTGATAGGACTGTGCGGCAAAATTTGTCTTCCTTGGGCTATGACAGCAGAAGACCGACTCGAGTGCCTTTACTGACAGCACGAGATCGCCTGCAGCGACTCTCCTGGGCTCGTGAGCATATCGACTGGTCCCTAGACCAGTGGAAAACCGTGGCGTGGTCAGATGAGTCACGATTTCAGTTGTTACGAGCTGATGGTAGAGTTCGAGTGTGGCGCAGACAGCACGAAGCCATGGACCCAAACTGTCAGCAAGGCACTGTTCAAGCTGGTGGTGGCTGCATAATGGTGTGGGCTGTTTATACATGGCATGGACTCGGTCGTTTGGTGCAACTGAACTGATCATTGACTGGAAATGGTTATGTTCAGCTGCTTGAAGATCACTTGCAGCCATTCATGGACTTCACGTACCCACACAACGAGGGGAATTTTATGGATGACAATGCGCCATGTCACCGGGCCAGAACTGTTCGCGATTGGTTTGAAGAACATTCCGGACAATTACAGCTCATGATCTGGCCACCTAAATCGCCCGATATGAATCCCATCGAGCATTTATGGAAAATCATCGAAAGGTCCGTTCGTGCCCAAACTCCTGCACCATCCACACTTTCACAGTTATGGACGTCTATACAGACAGCATGGATCAATATTCCTGCAGAGGACTTCCAACGACTTGTGGACTCCGTGGCACGTCGAGTTTTTGCACTTCGCCGGGCAAAAGGAGGACCGACACGATATTAACAGTCACCCCATGAGTTTTGTCACTTCAGTGTATAATTCTCATATTAATTTTTCTGGTATATGTTTTAATTATAAACTTGTAACTCACTTCGTTAGTTTAGTTAAATTAAAGTCCCGTTGGAAAGAAACTATAGGGTTAATTTTTCATGGACCTCGTAGATTTGAGAGATGGTGAGATGACGAGGACGACCCCATCTCCACATAGTAATCCCACAACAGCGGTATTACTTTGCCTGGTGAATTTAACGTGCAAAAGAGTCCATTTAACGACGGTTCTTCGAATGGAATTGGGTCCCGAACCTTAAACCCTCCGGTTCTGATTCCCATACCTTACCGTCAAGCTACCATTCTTAATGGTATTTGTTATTTATTTATTTAAATGCAAATGAAAATGCATTTATTTTTACTGCCGTACTTATGCATTCCTTCATTCTGCCAAAAATTCTTAATGTTATGCACTTATGAGACTTAAAAACAGAAATGTCGTGAAGTATGAAGATGTTAAGGGAACAATAGATTTGGAAATAAGTAAAAATCAGCGAAAATGTGCAACCAAAATATGTTTTATTCAACTAAAATAGTGTTATAAAATGTATTATTCAATAAAATAAATATTTGTAAAAAAGCTCATCATAATGAGTTTTGATAAAATGATATTGTAATTAGATTTAAATATCGTTAAAATCAGTTTGAAGAAATTAAATGAAATTTTTAATACAGACTTCTGACAAACATTAAAATGAAATTGTGTATGTAATTTATGCTAAGAGGTTTTTTTTAGCTAATTAAATGTCAATTTTATTTCACGAAATCATAAAACTCTTATGAAAATTCAATAAGCATAGAAAAAAGTTTTCTTAAATGTTAGCAGTTATTGGAATTACAAGATCATACGTAGTTTTGTTCTAAATAAATTTACATTAGGCAATAAGAAAAAAATTAAAAATTATTTCACCTGGAATATTTTTAAATTTTAAGAAATTGTGTACTTTTTATTTTTTAAATATATATTTCTTTTTTAAATGGTTTTTAGAAATTTGAAGTATTTATATTTTAATAAATATGCATTAAAAGTTTCATAACTCTGAGTAATGTCCAAAAATGTCTGTCCACTGTTCCCTTAAAATTAAACGGGCTGACTTCAGAAAAAGAAATTCAAGCAAAATATTTAAATTCTTCTTTATTGTCTAATGTTTGATATAGCATTCAGATTCTGCTTTCACTAGTT
The DNA here is from genome assembly GCA_026543055.1 of Argiope trifasciata. Classification (NCBI taxonomy): domain Eukaryota; kingdom Metazoa; phylum Arthropoda; class Arachnida; order Araneae; family Araneidae; genus Argiope; species Argiope trifasciata. The sequence continues at coordinate 386,387 of JAPMOQ010063627.1, forward strand.
ATTTACAGGCATTTAATAATGCGTTACATTTCTTTTAAACTATAGATGGAAGCTTTATAAGCCAGAAAACATCCTCAAGACCGAGTGATCACTTTTGTCTTGTGGTCATGTTATCTGGCTATGAACCCTAAGATTGCAGCTTTGGTCTTTGCTATCGAATTAGCAGTAGCTGTATTGGTGACATAGGACAATAATAACAAAATGCAACCTTCATACAGTTCTTGTAGCGCCCTCTACCCAAAGCAATAAATAAGAAATGGCGATAAATAATCACCAGTAAATAAAAAAAGGCTATAAATAGTCAGTTAATAAAAAAATGCTGATAAATAATCAACCAATAAAAATGGATAAAGCGCATTAGATTCAACAGCTCATATATCACATCTAAAACAGAAAGAAATATATTTCGTCTCATCTCCTAATCAATGCAAGGGGAGTATTGTAGTGGAAGCTTTGTAAACCAATAACATCAAGATTGTGTGATTATTTTTATCTTGTGGTCTTGTTATCTAGTTAAGAACCATTAGATCTGGTTCTCGATATCGCCAATAACTACAAACTTTCGTATAAGCCATAAACACGGCACTTGGGTCCGGATATGAATTCAAGAAATTCAATTTCGGGTATTCCTCTTGAGACTTGCAAAAGTGCATTCCAATACTTTAGCAGAATATCCAAAACCATACTGAGCTTATTTGAATAAAGAGAAATCAAATATATAAATTTTATACTGTTTTGGACTTTTGCAGAATATTCAAAATCATATTATGTAGCTTATTTGAATAAAGAGAAATCAAATATATAAATTTTATACTGTTTCGGATCTAGTATCTCCTGACTTGAGTTTTCCCTCGAGAAAATATTCAATAATTTTCCTGATCAAACAAATAATTGATTTCCAAATCATACTATTTCTCACATTTTATTTTAAATCTAAAAGGAAAGAAGATGTAAAATTTCTCCAATCTAGTTATATAACGTTTTATCAGTGAAAACTAGAATGAAATAACATGGGCTACTATAATATTTATACAAAGTGGCTACTTAAAAAATTTGGATTTTGTCAAAAAGATGAAATACATTTTTTATTTACCAGCGGGTGACCGAGCTCCGCTCGGAGAAAACAGGTATCGAAGCTAACTCGAAGATTTAAATTTTCAATTGTGATTTATCAAAACAATACATGCCATAAGAAAATTTGTGAAACCATTGGTGAAAAGATAACCGGTTAAAGTGCACCATTGTAAACTATTCTAAACAAAGTTAGAGTTTGGAAAGGGAACTATTCTATACAAAGGTAAAGTTTGAAAAGTCATAGGAAATAAAATGTAATTGATAACAAAAAATTATACAATTACCGCTTGAAACCTATTAGGCAATAGACAAAGAAAATTTAAGTGCTGTCATCTATAGCCATTATGGCGAACTAATAAAGTTTGAAAATATCCTATCTGTAACTCCGAACTGCTCGACCGTAACGCTTCAAAACCGGCGCCAATCGATTCTTCGTGGCCAAAACCCCAGACCCCCCAAGTTTACCGGAGTTTATTAATTCTGGGGCGATTTTCGACTTGGCAACCATTCCTCGTATTATAGTATAGGATTACATGCCACCACTCATGACCAGCTGGTTTGTTATAGTAATATTACTTATTTTTAATTTCAGTTTAATCCTTTAGATATAACTTAATATCAATGATTATGTTAAATTATTAGGCACCAAAGTCATTTTAATTTATCTTATTATGTTCTGCTTATTGTACACATAATACTTTCAAATAATATCAGATCTTAAAATATCATGGCGCCAGTAAAATCGTGCATGTATTGTTATTTTATCTTATAAATTTTGCTTAATAATGCTTTGCTTAATAATAATCTTATAAATTTTGCTTTTGATTTAAAATGATATAGTTTTACTTTTTTAATCATCTTAAAAACTACATATGTATGAAGTAGAATCCTTTTATTAGCCCTCACCATTAGATGTAATCCATTTGATTAATAATTTTCTGAAACAAGGAACATTATTTGAATTTCAGGACAACTATATAGCATCTATTTACTGGCATTTAAGCAAAAATATATATTTAAGTAATCGCCAAGTTCTACTAAATTGATTATAGTAAAAAGACAATTTTTGCAAAAATTTGAAACTGTGTCAATTTATATTTGAGCAATTAGATTTAAAAAGTTGTGCAAAAAAATTGCAAATTCAGATAAAATTTTTAAAAAATTACTCCGAGATATAGTTTTTTTCCCAGATATATATGTGCTATGTACCTGTATGTAAACAGCCTAGGATATACACAAAAAAACACAGATGTAGACGCACTTTCATTCTTATTAATAGTAGGGTTAATAGTATATAGTATATAAGGTTAGTAGTAATAGTTATTCATAGTATTCTTGTTAATAGTAGGGTTTCTCCATCTTTAAAAAATGTTCAATATAAAAGTCCCATAAGATTAATAAATATTTTCCTTCTTAATGCTTGGAGAAGTCGTATTTTTTCATTTATATTTATTCAGTTTCACATAATACAGTTTTACTGCTTTAGATATATTTATAAATTTTTGAATTTGAAATAAAGTCTTAACAATAAACGGCATAAAAAACGCAATACATATTTTTGTTTAAACTTAATATAGTAATAATTAAATAACCATTATGCTTATGATTACTAAAATCATGTTTTGCAGTTCCTAACTAAATAATAGGTAATTTATCAGCTAAAAAAGATTATTTTAATGTTTCATAACAACAAAAAATAAAAATATATTTTATGTATCAATTAAATACTAGTGTTTACCAGAAACCAGTATGACAATAAAGCTTATTTTTGTAACCCATTACATTATATATTTCAAAGCCTTTTAATAAAATGTGTCGCTAATCATTTGATACACTTTAAAATTAGATGGCTTTTTTATACATTTATTGATTTCATTACCCATACAAAATTGCCCATAATTTTTTCAATTTTCAAAAAACACATTTAATTTTTAACTGATCTATTTTTGTATAATCTATGCTTTTTAATTTATTTTATTTTAAAAATCAAAAGTTTAAATATAACATTTTTTATAAATATCTAATATAATCGCATGCATTAATTTTATACTAATATTTTTATGAGAAAAAAAATCCGCTAAGCCGACAATACTTTCCTTATTATTTTTTTATATCTGAAAGATTTTTATAAATGAATAATGGGGGAAAAAATTAAGAAATCAATGAATACCTTGACTAATTTAAACTGAAAATATACTGTTTTTTTCCAGCCAACAATATTTTTTAACTACACCTTCAACATTCATAAAAATATAAACTGTAAGAAGCATAAAAGAATTATCTGAGTCGGATTAATTTGTTATAAATCTCATTAAAATGTTTTCATCTTACTTGGAGTGCAAACTGAGTATGATGAATGTTAGCTAAAAAACTCATCAAATCCTTTTTCGAGGCGTTTTAATGGTGGGGAAAAAGGAAGTTGTCCCTGAGGGAATTTAAACAGAAAAGGATGAACCTGTTCTAGGATTTTCTAAAATCTCAACTGGAATTGCTACAAAAGAACTGCGGATATTTTTCTTTCAAAGCTTTAGATGTCTGACTTGGAATAAACTTTTTTTAACATATAAATATTTCGTAAACCTGCTTTTGTTAAATGCGCTTTGGGAATATTGAGGTATTGCCAACGCCTCAAGTTAAAGTTAACCGGAGGAAAAACGACGTCAAGTTAGATTATTAAAAAACGAAATAATTGAAATACCAGCAATTGTCTGTTGTTTTATGAAAATGAATAAGACTTTCAGTTTATCTAAGTACCAGGTGATCATAAAAACACCATCCCGTATACGAAACCGTAATTCTCAAAGCAAGAACAGAATAAAATTTTGGTTCAATGCACTCTGATATATGCGCTCAATTTTCATTTGAAAAGCAACAGTTAAATGTCACATTTAAAATTTAGAGTTATAAAATTTCCAGATATTCAGATGACAGCACAAACATTTTATATTCGAATGTCTTCGTCATAACAAAAAAGCAATAAATAGTCTTTGACAAAAATCCCCGACGTAAGACAGACTATTTGGAAAAGAGACAAGAATATGTGATAAGAGAGATTGTGTCGGATCAGAACTTGGGGCATTTTGGATTGCAGCTGCGTAACATAGCCATTAAACAAAAGTGATCACTTGTGTCTAGTGGCTGTTACTGAGTCATTAAGATACCACCATAAACCAATAACTTCTAAGAAGCAATATAAGGTAAAAAGGTTTTATGGTGTTTCATGAATTTTCCACGTGAACTACTTCACTCACGATGACATTTTGTATGCCGCAGATCATGCCTAGAATCAAATCGCTTTTTTTTTAAATCTGTTTAGTGCTGGTGATATTCATGCAACATATCGTCATTCTAATCCTGTTTATTGTCTTTTGCTGCAGAGAGCGCATTCCAATAAAAAAAGTTACTGTTGTCATTTGAAAATCTTGACATTTTGTAACCGCAATTATAATTGTGATATTTTACTGTTGAGTTTCAAATTATTCTTTTGTGCCTCAAAGTACCTTCAGCCAAATTTTTATTCCTTTTTTATGAATGTTTTTAGAGTTACGGTCTCGTATTTCGGGATAGGTTTTTTTAATAATCACCCAATGTAATAAATTTAAATGAAGCGGTAATTAGAAAACATATTATTTATTGCCTAAAAAAACAGTACATTTAAGAGAAATGCTATGAAGAAAAGACAAAAATAAAAGGGTTATGGAAGGAGGAATAAAATTTGTTGAGGAATATACTATAGTAAATGAAAAAAAAACAATTATTATAATTTTAATTATGAAACGATTTTAAATATATGTAGTTTGTTCTATTCCCTCAAAAGTAACACAATTCCACTATACTACTTTTCAGGTTATTAAAATTGCCATCTTTCTTTTAATGAAAACAGAATTTTCAGAAAAAGCCTTGCCTTTTTTAGTAATGAAAAAGGATGCAATCTTGTGTCATTTTTGAAAGTTCTCACATCAGACTAACTTTAAAAAAATCTAACTCAAACACTTAGCATTCATAATCAGCATTTGATGGAATATAAACTTTACCAGTGCAACGTGAGAACAGATGTTATTCTACTGCTCTCCAAGACATCAGCATAAGAATGCATCCTGAAATTAGAATACTTATAGAGTTAAAAAAGAATAGAGAAGAAGATTAGAGTTAAAACAGCAATTTCTTCAAAGTAGCCATCGAAATAGCTTATGAAATCTGAATTTAACGAGCAAATATTTGAGTTGATTTTTTTTCTCCGAAACCTCTCCATCTCATCAACATAAGGATTCTTATTTAAACTGACATTTTTATGATATTCAACAGCATATGATTCTGCGGACATAATATTAAAAAAATAAACATAAGATTATAAAAACGTACTGCAATTAATATTTCCATTTTAAAGAAATCTAAGGAAAAATCTTTCTCTACTAATACAAAAGGTAAGACAGTGTATTTGTGCGCTTAAGTGCTCTACTAGCCAGCTTGTTTGGCATATCGCAAACATCTTGAAGGATAAAAAATGTAGCTAGAATTAATGCTTTTAAAATTATAATTCAATTTTAATTTTGAAAAATTATGCTGAATGTTAGCGTTTACATCAACAATTCCAAAAATACTATTGCACAAAAATAAATTTTATATTGTTTAAAAATTTTCATAAAACTTCTTTTTAATGATTCCAGTTCAATAAATCTTGTGATATTTTGCTACATTTTGGAAATGTTTTTTAAATACCTCATGACTAATTACCAACACTAGATCATATGTTTCTTGGAATTAAAATTGTTTTTATTGTTTATCAACTATTTTAAAGGATGCTACTTCCATAGTCGAAAGCTAAAGTAGAGTGAGATTCTTTTTAATGTCTGTATATCAGTACATTTGTAATGTCTACAGGACAAAGATAAATATGAAGTTACAATATCGCATTACTAATATATTATCTCGAAGTTACAATTTGGAATACAACCTAACCTGATATTTATGTTTTTAATATCCCTATGCTAATATAGAAAATCTCCATTCGAGAGGTTCGTTACATATTAAATGTAACTTAAGTAAGATAATTAACACTGCTTAATTATGACACAATTTGAAGGTATCTTGGTATATATATTTGAAGGTATTAAATCATATGTGAACTACTGATCAGAAATCAAACACAAATAATATTCTCGGCAAATCAATTTGTCCCCAACCGAGGAAAGTAGTATTTCTTCAATGCAGTGTCGAAATTTTGATTTTTGCTATCAACAAATCTATTACAAGTTCGATTAAAAGGTTATGAAAAAAATATATCTTTTATCCTAGTCGTCGAATTCTGTGACATTTTTTTTTCAATATCAAAAAGAAAGCCTGTTTAACCCAAAGAATTTCAGATTACACCTTGTTCTTCGAAAGAAGCATCCCCAAGAACTTGGAAAACCTATAAAGAGCATTTTTAGTTCTACTTGAATCAGTAATTGTGGTTTTTGCTTTATTCATAAATGTACAAAGTAAGTATGTAATAAGTATGTTAAATAAAATGTAATAAGTATGTTAAATAAGAGGTAAACAAAATACTGATATTCAATTTATCATTGATTATTATTATGTTGAAAAATACGAATAACATCATTGAAAATGACAGTATAAATATTCGAAAAATTTAGTCAAGGAATAAGCTTATCTTTTAGATTCGTAGTGGAAAAAGTGCATTTTGAGCTTTGACGAGTTTATTTGCAACGAGTAATAAGTTGAAGGGGTTGTTTCTGATGGCACTTATCATAGACAAGCCTGCTGACAAAATCAAGAGATTTTAAGCCAAGAGAAAGACTTTTGTTTTTTCAGTAGCGTCATTTAGTGGCAAAGGTATGTCTTAGCTACTCACGGGTCACAGTCCTTTTTGCGAGGTGGACTTCATTAATGTATTTCATTTACTCCTCCACAGATCGTAATTTAGATTCGAATGAGAGAACAACTACCTCTGAACCAGTTCTCCCAATGATATTGCTCTCAACATGGAGGACTTTGTTATCATGACCGATTTATACGTGCGCCAGTCACCCCACACAGAGATAATTTTTGGCTGGCTCTAAGCTATCCTGGCCTCAATAGTAATAAGTAATGGCAATTTGAAGTTCGAATTATAATTATAGTAAACACTCGTATTCGTAAAAACATATTCCTAAATTTAAAGATGTTAAAAATATTTTGTTATATATAATAATATTTCTATTTAAATTTAAAATATTAATTTAAAATATTTTATCTCAATTTTCATTATGAGTTGTACTATTCTTTGTTTAATACTATTCTCTAACAGCAAATTAAAATAATAAATAAATTATTTTTATTTTCATTGAAATGGAAAAAAATTTACATTATTTAAAAAAAAATAACTGTAATCATTAATATAAGAAAGTAAAAGCAATTTCATTGCAACATAATTTCGTAATACACATTTTCTGCTGTTCTAAAATGTTCGATCTAAAAAATAAAAAATTTGCTGTTACAAAAAGAAAATAAATTTTAATTTTCTGCCTTCAACAAAATAAACAGACGCCAAGAATTGCTGTTAAAATATTCTTCGATAAAACACAAAGTCGCAAACTATTCCTTTCTCTCAGGTCCTATAAAAACTTCGTGGGAAAAGCTCTGAGCCACCGAGAGCAATAAAAATGCATACGTGAGCTTAAATAAAAAAATGAAACTTTACTGGGTAAAAAAGCAAACGATTGAAGTTAAAAAATCTAGAAGTGTATTAAAGGTTTTAGAAACAAATATTCGATCTTGGCTGTTAATTAAGTCGATATAAAAAAGAGCTTATAATGTTCCTTTAGGACAAAAAAATGCCACGTTCAAAATAAAATTTGTATTACCTATATGCCATTGAATATTTTCTTACAGATACTAGACAGTCTATTTTATTCCGAAATTTCTTTTATTTACTACATCAAGCTTTCTTCGCCCAATTTTCATCAAATGCATTTTGGTAGTTACGGTCTTGCTTATTATAGTTCACATCAACACTTTTTATTCCATTGCTTTCGAAAACCGTTTTGTTTTTAACGCTTCCAGACATATGACACTCCGGATTTTCATACTGAATTTTCTTTCCAAATTTCTCATTTAAGACATGAGCAATTTGGTAACATTTTTTACAGCTGTTACCTTACTGAAGTACTAGTACTAAAATAACTACTTGTCCTGTTTCATCGATGTTAAAGTTTAATTATATGGTATTTTAAAAGCGTTATTACCTTGATTTTTTTAAAAAAATTTCATTAACCAGTTTTGAAAATTGGTTTTTTTTCCCATTTCCCGTAAACATAGAACAGAGAAAATACAGTCATCATTTAAAAATTTGAGCTTCCGAAGTTGATTTCCACGGTTTAGACTACCCTGAGTATGAAAAACATATTTTGAAAAATTATGTCTGTGACACAGATAACTCAAAAATGCTTTAAACTAGATGGATAAAATTTGGCATATGCTCTTTACATCACATGTGCAGCTTTCTAGCAAATTTTAAGTAAAGCTCATTCAGAAGAGATCTGTCTGCTTGCTAGGCTAATTGAATACGTTAAGAAGATGAGAGATAAGATAAAATAAAACTCTTTAAACAACTATGACGCAGACACCAATCAAATTTTGAACCGAATCCAATGGGAAGTTGATTGTCTGTACTTTCAGAACTATGTAAACTCTATAATTAAAAAACGCCATAAGTTAAATGCATTAAACATGGTAAGGAATTTTGTAACTACAAGTATAGCTTTTTAATAATTTTTGGTTTCAATTGATTAGGGAAAGTATCTAAGGCATAAATTCGATTATTGGATGTTATTAGCCGCATGCCAAGGCTTAATCGCCAAATAAATTCCCAAGGATAACACGACAGATTCAGTAAGAATGCTGAATTCCCGCCAAAAGTTAATATTTCATAACTATTGTATGTGCCAGTGTCTTACAAAACGTTGTCTGGTATAACAATTTTAATAAAGTGAGTACTGGAGTGTTATGGGGGGACGGAACACTCTTGCTGATTTAAGTGTGCCATTCCAAATTTACAATTGTTTGCATAACCCGGAATAGCATGAAAATAACATACGAAAAAAAGCTAAACAAAAAAGCTTTTATTTGAAAATATAATACATTTCGAGAAATGAGAAAATTTGTTGCAAATTTTAGAGAAGTTTAACCAAAATGGCTTACTCTCTATACAAAATGGTAATGCAGCAATCCTATTTTTCTTCGTGCTCAAGTTATAGTATATTGTAATGAATGAAATGAACCAAAATTTAAGAAAAATTTTGAGATGTGAAGAACTGATGGGTAAAAATATGCGCATATATGCAATTTTACCATAAATTTACATATTACTTTTTCAAAAAGCACCTATAAAATAATAAGTATTTCACCAGTAATGCAACTTTTGAATTATTTCATTGCCCATATTATCTAAAGCACGTGCTGAAATTTTTATGTAAATACCTCTATCAGTTTTTGAGATGCCATGTTAACGGTGGAGAATTTTTAAGAAAATTAAAGTTTTGAGAAAATGGAAGCCAAAGACAAATTTTAGCTGAAAAAATATGTGACTCTGGATGATAGGTCAGACCTGCCTTTTCCTAGAAAAGATAAACTATTTTGGGAAGAGAAATGGCTGAACTACAAGAAATAATAAATATTTTTAAAAAGTCGCCAATGCGGTCCATAGTCAGTGTTTTTAACGTAGTCGGATACCTTAAAAGCATAATATACGATTGAAATCCACCTCATTCTTTTTCTGCATTTATTGACGGAAGATTGTTAGATTTAAAAGATTTAATTCCTGTTAAATTGGCGTAAAACAGGATAGACTAGAGATTACTTTATAATGTCGATTTATGTAAAAGTTTTAAATAGCTCCACAATCTCTTTAAACTTTGGTATAAAAGTATAATTTTCTTCATATAATTCATTCATATTTTTTGTCAATATATTCTTGTAGTTTCTAAAGAATAAATAGCTTCGGAAATTTCATTTTTATGATTTTCACTCTCAGGACTTTTTCTTTAAAGAAAAATCTGTACAGTCATTTATTAAGTAAAATGTTATATTTTTCTACATTTTTCTCCTTTCAATCATAATCAGTCACGTAACAAAATCTCTAAGATTCTGCAATAAATAGTTTAGATAAGATTCTGCATTAAATAGTTGAGATAAGATTCTGCATTAAATAGTTTAGATAAGATTCAGCATTAAATAGTATAGATAAATAAGGAACAGTAAATTCTTTTTTGATATGTTAAAACCTTCAGGAACTTCAATCATTATTACAACAGAAACTTAGGTTACAGTTTATAACATTTATTGATTTGTTATTGATTCTGAAAATATCTTATGCAAGGTGCTAGGAATTAAATATGCTCATTTATAACAAAATAAAAAAATTTTACTAACACAAATCACGGAGACAAATCCGAACACAAGCAACATTACACAAAATCAAAACTACGCAGAAGCGTCTTTTGCATCGCATATTACACATTGACGTAATGACAGACCAATCAGATAGCCTCATCACATCCCACCTGCTTCTCTTCGTCGTAAGGACTGTGACGTCACAGTTTCGATCAAAGAGAAATAATGCAATGGCGTCATAACACTCATACAAAGTGAATTTATAATTACAGCTAAAACAGTGGCATAAACAAACGTAGACTTATGGGCGTAGTTCAAATAGTGCTTTAAAATTATTTAATTTCTATCTAACATTACTGACAACTTTATAAAAGATATTTAAAGCATATGTAAATTACTTTAAGCATGAAATTCACATAATCTGAGTCCTACACACAATTTGTATGCAATTTGTTTACTTTCAGCATATTTTCTGTAAAATGAATATATATTTTTCACTGTTTCGAAAACATTAAACGAAAATGCATTTTTTTTCATTTATCATCAAACTAATATCATTTCACTAACATCAAACAAATACAATCAAACCAATGTTTACGGATAACAGCCCCAAATATTTCCGAAAATATCACCTTTCCGAAGATATCTAATTACAGAAGTTAGTATCAGCAATTCATTCCCCTTGACAGTCTTCAACTATCGGAAAGCACTAGAGAGAACTTCCGGACACCCTAATAAAAGTAAATAATGTAACGAAGTGATAATATCAAGAATTGAATGCATGTTCTGTGCCTCGTTTCTCTAATTAAGCGCACTTCACATCACATGATGTAGGAGCTCTTACTGTGATAATGCGCAACTTTGCTGTGGAGCATTTGAAATAATTGTTCTTTTTAAAAATATATAATTTAGAACAGTTGTTTATGTTACCTATGATGCAAAAGATTGATTGATGCAACAAAATAATCCAGAGTACTTATTTTTTTAACGCTTTCTCTACCGGCTTGTCATAAATGCATCGCCAGCGGTCGCTTTCCATGGCCGGACATCCCACCCATGAATTTCTGAAAATCGAACTCATGGGATCTTGATGCATATGTGCTTCCTAAAATTGAACAATATTTAAACTCCATTAGATAGCATACTTAGTTCATTACTTTTGAAATGAATATATTTTTAGTATCCTGACCTTTAGTTTGCTTATATTCAATATTTGGTATTTCAATCAGCTATTTCAGGGGAGATGGGTAAGAATAATGTAAATAAATAGAGCTCGGGTTTTTAACGTTCCATTTGATTCTAATTGGCGCTTCTGATCTTGCCCAAAATTCTATTTTTTTGTATGTGTTATTGTGTGTAACCGTAACTAACTTGTCTTTTTGCAATTTACCTACAGTTATGTTTATTCTGTCTCGATTTTGGGTACATTTCGCGCATTTCTTTTCTTTCTGCTTATTACAGCAATAAAACGCAATTTGTGTAGGAGGAATGTGACCAAATCTAAAAAGGTAGAAAAATTGGTAACGTAAGAACAAATTAATTTTTTCTGATTTTTTAAAGTTACTCTTAGTGACGCAAAAACCCGTTCTATGGGTCCTTTCGCTTAGTCTCTGTCCTGGGTGTGCGTCTAGGATAGAGGCCACACATCCCGAAAGGATTAAATTTGTAATGCATTTCTTTTAAATTATCTGTTAATATATTCTATTAAGATTTTAGCAAAGGCCCTTTACATCCCATAATTTTTAGATACAATTAGATGTAGCATTTATTTCATGCTTATTATATGCATTAAATATCAAATGAAGCTTAGAAAATCTAAATCAAAACTTAAATCACTCTAACTCAAATTGACAATGATTCCAAAAACATTGATTTCCTTTTTATTTTTTAAAACTTAAGTTAAAACCATTTTTTACATTTTTAGATTCCATGTCTGTTTCAAAAATTTTATTTTCTTGACTCTTTGCGTGTTACCGTTATCGAGTTCATTGGCAGTCTAACAACAAATCAAAAGACAGACTTCCTATGAAGGAATTTTGTTCAAAATTTGATAGAAATCTATAAAACTGACCTTTAAATTTATTAACTAAATTTTCTCCGTCTAGCTCAGAGAATTTTAGAATTCAAAACTAGATAAACATAATGCTAAAAATGTTTTAAAGAGAGAGAGTGTGTGTATGTGCGTGTGCGCGTGCGTGTGTGCGTGTGCGTGTGCGTGTGTGCGTGTGCGTGCGTGCGTGCGTGCGTGTGTGCGTGTGTGTGTGTGTGTGTGTGTGTGTGTGTGTGTGTGTGTGTGTGTGTGTGTGTGTGTGTGTGTGTGTGTGTGTCAAGAATGTTAGGAACGTACAAGTTCGTCAAAATATCCGATTTTTTTTAAGATAACAATATTTTCACTATGCTTAGAGAACAAAAAGTTCAATTATTTTTTAAAGTTTTGCATAAACTTTTTTTATTTCTATTTCAAAATAAATAAATAATCTAATTCATTTTTTACATTTAAATCATATATGTGTATTTATTCTTAAATAAATAATTAATGTCATCTATTAATATGACCTTGATTCTAAAAACATCAAATATACATGAATTAACGGAAGGAAAGCGCTTTCATTAATATTAATGAACGTTATCTCTTTAATATTTAATATCTTCTTTCGTTACACGCACGAACAGGGTATCCTGTTAATGAGGCTGCGTAACGTTTAGAGACAGAATATTAATGCAAGGAGAAACATTCAAAAACACATATGATCGCTATAATGTTAGAGGATTGCATAGCATGCTCCAGTTGTAGGATTCCAACTAATTAAAAGTTAGAAACTCTAGAATTCCCCGTGTATTTGTGAATTTTAAATCCAATCCACTTTTAGTAGTTAAACTGTTTTTTTTATGCAAACATATGAACTGAACTCAACATTAAAAAAATTGAAATCTGCAATAGCAAATTTCAATTTATTTATTCAATTTATTATTATTTTTAATTATTTTTTTTAAGTTTCTAGTACCAATCCGACAAAAATACATCAGGCTCTCAGAATTCCTATTTCGCAATCATCGACATTTAGAAAAGGGAGGGTTTTCGACTGTCTCAAAATCCCTTGAGTTCTTAATTATTTTTTTTTTGGACGCCAGAATTTTTTCTCACTAGAAACTGGTTTTAAAAAATCATGATTACGCATGCGTAGATATTTAGAAAAAGATTTTTTTTTTTCATTTCCAATTCTTTCCAGCATAAAAAGGTTTCTTCCAGCTGGAAAAATTGAAAATGAATGTTTAAAAATATAAATTTGTTATTATTATCGTTAAAATATTGATACATATATAAACTTTCGGTAACCCCCTCGCTATTACGCATTCCCTCCCATTTTTTGCTCTGTGATAACTTGCAACCCTGCTTTTTACTGACCAGACAGGAAAATCAGAGGATATTTTTGACAAGCTGTAACTTATTGTTGGCGATAAGTCATCAATTGTGACAACCTTCTTTATTGTTTTTAACAATCTTAAAAGCGAAGAATTGAGACCTCAAAAACGAAAACTCGGCATCTCACTGTCCATGCATTTTGTAGCTTCAAAAACCCCAAACCACATTAGCATCATACTCTACCACTATAAGTCATATCATAGACTATACGCACACGGAAAAAAAACAGAAATGACCAAACCACAACTACAGCAGGACTGACTGGAACTTTGGTTGAAACCTACAAACCATCTTCGGCCAAGGTACAACATTTCCGTAAGGAAGTACGTCTCGACATCGATGAAAGATGCCAGGTAGCCAACTTTTCGTGCACTCTCTAGGGTGACGAGAATCCTCCACCATGGTGGAAGCAACTTATCCTCATTTCTAGGTCTCCCTCCCCTCACCGGGGAGAATTTTCGCATGATAAAAATATCAAAATTTAAATTGTGGACTTATTTTAATTTTAGTTTCTAACTACGCACTTTTCTTATCTCTCGATATCAAACAACAAAAAGGTTTATTAACAATAGTACTTTTTTTATAAAATTTATACCATAGTCATACCCAATATCCACATGAACAAAATTCTAGGAATGAATTTATTTCTAAAATTATTTTTAGAAAGCAGGTAATTGAATTAAAAAATAAAAACAAATGCAGATGATTCTCAATAAGGATTCTACACGCATACCTGAATCATCATATATTTCCATGCTCTCCATTAGAGAATTCAAATCGGTAAATTTTGATATTGTGTTAAAATATTCTTTTTTAAATATTTCTAAATAACTTTCATTTTAAATTTAATAATTTTTGAAAATATACTTCACTTTCTTTTTTTTTCTTTTGTCCTAGATATTTACCATAGTTTTTACATTTATTTTAAGTTTTCTTTATTTCTTTTTAAAAAAAGATTTTTGTAAAAGCTAAAGAGCCTTGAAAGATAAACAAAACACTTCAGAACTGATAACATTGATGTACAATGAAGGAAAATGCATTCAAAAAATTGTACAAATAATATTAAAACATTTATTTTTCATTAATTACTGCACTTAAAACATATATCTTTAATACGAACAGTTTTGGTATTGTCTCTCTGTAAGATTTCCACATTTGTAATGGGTTTGAAATTACAGAAATATGTTTTTAACGGTATGAAGATAATTAGTAATTGCAGGAATTTTAAAAATAAATATTTGCTGACTTAATAAATTTGCGATGCTGATACTTTCATTCTTCTTGACATATTCTGTATTTCCTCTTCTGTATACAAGCTTTTATTCCGTCCGTAACTTCACCCTCACTGATACCTCATTTTGAGCACTTATCAGTGTAAAGCAGTGTTTCTCAACCTTTTAGTATTCACGGCCCAATTTTCAATCATAATTTTCATCGCGCCCCCCCCCCTCTTCACCGCATACAATAAAATGTGTACAATAATAGTGTATTTGGGCGCTGAACCTATACTACAACCTTAATTTTAAACTTTACAAATCACCAAGAATACGAAAATTTATTGACATTTTGCAACAATGATCCTCAGCATTGAAAAAACAAGAATCCTATGACTTTTTATTGCTCTCGCTTCTCGCCATGTCGGGAATTCTCACGTTTTCTCGAGAAGTTTCGATTTATCTGGTCAGCTTAAGTTAAATTAGGAGCGTGCGCAGATGTGAACAAATGTGTTCTCATAGAGAGAAGGAGAAAGTTCTATGACACCAATATCAATTTCATATAATCTCATTCGAGTCTATCCTTCTATCACTATTGAATCTATTCTGAATCTATATATAACATACACATGTATGTTATATATATTTTCGTGTAATTGCAATTCACTACATTAAATATTCACGGCAGCAGACTTATGCAAAATCATGGATAAATTTTTAAGCGGGCGTAAGCGAGTATTAGACGATAGACAAGCATCAACAAGTACACAGACGAAAGTGGTTCCGAAAATAAAATCAAGAAATTATTCTCAAGAATACTTAAATTTTGGGTTCGCTAGTAAAGTAAATGAAGAAGAAAGGCCCCTGTGTAACATTTGCTCAAAAATGTTGGCGGCAGACAGCATGAAACCTAATAAACTTAAACGACATTTGGAAACGCTTCATAGTGAGTACATAAACAAACCCAGAGAATTCTTCGAATTAAAATTAAAATCATATGAAAAGCAAAAATGATTGTTTAAAAAAACTTTGTGAATGAAAGAGTTTGAATTGCCTCTTACAAAGTTTCATATAAAATAGCCTGATGTAAAAAGCCTCACACCATTGGTGAAGAGCTTATTTCGCCAGCCGCAATTGAGATTGTAGAAATTATGTTTAGAGATAATTTTGCAAAACCATTGCAGTCTATACCTCTTTCAAATGATACTGTTGCCCGTCGAATTGTTGATATAGCTGAAGATGTAGAGTGTCAGCTTTTGTCGAAGTTACGTGACAAATTGTTTTCAATACAACTTGATAAGGCAACAGATAAGAATGAAGATGCTCATTTCATTGCCTATGTTAGATTTTGTGATGATTTGTCAGTAGTAGAAGAATTACTTTTCTGCAAACCAATAGAACTCAAAGCAACAGCACTCGCATTATTTGCTATCTTAAAGAATTTTATGAACGAGGCAAACAGAATGGAAAAATTGCGTCGGAATATGCCTCGATGGTGCTTGTTCTGTGTCCGGAAGATTCCAAAGTATTCAAGCACTTGTGAAACAAAAATCGCCACAATGCATCAGGGCACATTGCATGATCCACAGAGAAGCTTTGGGTTCCAAAGAAATGAGTCCTGGTTTGAATATTGGGTTAACTACGGTTGTAACCCTAGTAAATTATATAAAAATGAGACCCCTGAAATCAAGAATCTTTTCCGCACTTTGTTAAGACATGGGTGTAGTACATTCAGCGTTACTATTTTATTGCGAGGCAAAATGGTTATGACGAGGAGAATTTTCGCAACGTGTTTACGAATTAAGAGAAGAAATCGCCGTTTTCCTAGAAGAGGAAAACAGACCGGAAGCTGAGAATTTTCGCGATAGTTTATTTGTGATGAAATTGAGCTACATCATTGACATATTCGAGAAATTAAATAACTTGAATCTTCAACTGCAAGGAGCAAATGCACATATATAGGATACGAGTGATAAAGTTAATACTTTTTGTAGGAAATTGGAATTGTGGAGCAGATTTTTAAAGCAAGAAAATTTAACAATGTTTGCAAATTTGAATGATATTATTAAAACTTACAAGGCTGAAGAACAACATATAAAAGTTGTTTTTGTAACCATTGAAAATCATTTAGCAATGCTAGCAAAGAATTTTAAAAAGTACTTTCTTGCTGACGACAAACTGATATCAAGTTACAAGTGTGTGATGGATCCATTTCAAAATATTCCCGAAGGACTCTCAATTGAAGAGGAAGAAACCTTTATAAACTTCACGGCAATTGGCGAAACCAAAAGTCAATTTAGTAATAAATCGCTCTTTGAATTTGGGGCAGAGATGATGAGTTTTCTGCACTAAAAACAAGGGAATTTCCCATTCTACTGCCATTTTCAACATCATACCTTTGTGAAACTGGATTTTCTGCGGTGGCTTCTTTGAAGACAAAATATGGGAAAAGAACTGAGGGTGTGTATTTCTAATATTAAACCCTCCTTCGAAAAACTTTGTTCTGCAAGATAGGCCCAAGGAAGTCACTAATAATTATTAAATTCGTTTTTAATTTAGTAAATTGTTTTAATTTAATAAGTTAATTGTTAAATATGTCGAAATGTATTTTGTTTTGTATGTGTGTGTGTGTTTTCTTTTCAGTCTCTTAATCAATTTTTTCAATAACATTTTCTCTTGGATATGCTTGCGCCCCCCCATTAGTGTGCTCGTGCCCCCCTAGGGGGGCGCGCCCCACAGGTTGAGAATCACTGGTGTAAAGCATACCCTTTCAACTTTTACTTTTCCATCGTTATTTCTTTGACACTGTAGACGTTGTCATAGCTACAAAACCCGGAGGTGTTCCTCCTGAAAAGGTTATGTCACAATAGGAAACTAGATATTTTTTAATAAAACGTTAAAAGATTCTCTTATGTATGTTTAAAAGAACAACCTGCAAGCAATTTCTCTTAAATTTAGATTCATGCATAGAATATTTTTCAGATTTTATAAAATATTAACTAAGTATCTTTAGGAGATTCTAGAATAAATATAAAAGGTTTTCGTTCCTTTCCTTTATATTATTGTATTGATTCCTTGAAAAAAAAGGAATTAATACAATAATATAAAGTCACTTATATTTTGTTTCTTTATACATTATGTAATTGTCCGTTGCAGTTTTCAGAGTTAATTTTAAGGAATAAAATAAGGAAAAAGAAGTAAAAAAATACATTATTGAAATACAAAAATGGAGTTTCTAAACATGATTCAAGCTTCTTGAAATTTAGTTAGTTTAGTTACATAAAGCAACACTTCAAACTTCTTGAAATTCTACATTATTTGATGAGCTTGCTTAGAATAAATATTAAAATACTTTCACCAATAAATCCTCATTTAAAATATTTATCACATATCTTCAATCTTTATTTTTTAGAATCTCATCTTCATATTAAAAACATCAATCACATATTTTAAATGTTTAACGACTCGTTCGGTATTATAATTTGTTTTTCTTGGTACACACAAACAGCATTTCAACGTTCAATGATGGATTACATGTTATATGATCAACATCAAGTGACACTAAATTGGATCGATTTCTGAATATTGCTCCATTCTTTTGCTCTCGCTTCTGTATATAGTTACTCACATGTTTTTGAGAATGAGGAACGTAGATATTCCATTTAATAGTTACTAGCATTACCCGCACGGTGTTGCCCGTAGCATAACATCCAAGAAAAAAAATTACTTTTAAACAAATTCTAGTCTCCACTCGATATGACATAGGCATGTTACGCAACTTCAAACAAACATAAAAATATATTTAGAAATTATCAAAAATAGTTACAAAACAATTTTTATAGTAGACATTCAGAAATATTTAAACTGTTAAAAAGGTAAAAATTATATGACCGCAGACAAAGCAATCCACTAAAAATATACAACAGAAAAGTTGTTTTAAAATTTAAAGATGTATAAATAAGATATTGCACACACTATTCCACACTTGTTTATCAACTCTGAATAATTTGATATAAAGATAATTTGCACTCTTCATGAGATATTAAAGGCAGGCGGTTTTTTCGCTCAACAGAAGTACTCCTTCCCTCAGTTCGCTCTTTCTAGCTAACCGAACGTTTCTTCCCTCTCCATTTTCCTTATCCCGTTACAAACGAAACTTTTTGGCATTTAACTTGCAATGTTGGATTTCCTTCTTTTTTCCGTAATTAGACTTTAATCGCTGTTTGAATCGCTGAAGAATTTATCACATATGCATACCACAGCTCTTGCTGTTTACATATGTGCATACATTGAGATTTTAATTATTTCGCGTATGTGCGAAATAATTAAAATCAAAATTATAAAACTCCTTTTATTATTTTGATATGAATTTAATGTACTAAAACCGTTCTTAAAAAATGTTCTACAAAATGGTATAAATATCTCCAATATCCTTTTACTACTTTGCGATTTTTTTGTTGTTCGAACAAACAGACTCTTCAGGAGACATCATTTTATACTATGTATAGATACAAACATTCTTCGTCGACCAGTTTTTTACCATATTAATTAATCTAGCTATTTCAAGCCAAATACCACAGACTACATCAATATAAATTGCATCTTATCTCGACAAAATGAGGGTCATTCGTTACTTAAAGCCAAAAGCATTTTTTATGAAATAACCGTTATCGAATTTTACTCCGAGGTTTTGCCTGGGAAATCTGTAAAAGATTTTTACCATGACATTGCACCTAATATAATTAAATAATTTTTTATATAATCTTTTGAAAATGGAAGGTGTTAGAGGCATTCGGACATTAATAATATATCTGAAATTTTCATTTCAAATTTTTAAAAAAAATTCGAAACAGGTTCAGTGATTGGGATTGAAATATTCTGTCAAGCGTCTTCATAATATTAATATTAATTCATTAATATTAATTAATTCATATTAATTCATTACAGAATGAAATAGTTTTTTAACATGTCTCGAAAATAAAGAGAAATATGGGAAAGAACGATTATAATACTATACTATCAATAGATCATGAGCAAAATTTGGCGAAATCGGAAGGGCGTGTGTGCGCCTATGTAATTAATTCTTACGTTTTACTGATTATTTTAAATATATAGATATAAGTTTCTTTTCTAATTCGTATGGCTCCAAATATTTCCCATATTAATATAAAGATCGAAAAAATATTACTTAGTTTTTCTTAAACAATATCTGCTATTGGTGTCAAATTATATTTATGTGAAGCCATCAAAACGGACTTGTACTAGCTAGGCGTGCCCTCTAGCGGCACCAACTAAAACTGTGGCAGCCAATTTCCAGTCGTTAATAATGTAGCCGGTTATATTTTTAACTGCGGGTTATTATTAAATTGTTACTAAGGGTTGAGTTCGTGGTCTTAGCTAAAATATAAAATTTTTAGAGCTGGCTAGCATTTTGTATGTTTAATTAATCATTTAGTCACGGACATTTAGGCACAAATTTGGCAATTTTCATCAAATTAAGCAAGATATCATATTCCATAAACTAAATGAAGTTGAGAATCAATAGAAAAGTGCAATTATCTCATTTAGGTCATCTAAAATTTTTCTGGGACATTATAATTTTGAAAGAAAGTGTATATTGTTTTTTGTCAGGTTAATCGAAAACTGTGGTAAATTCATTTTGATCCTTAGGGCTTCATTTACAGCTATCATATTATGTATAGTTTTTATAAGCGAATATAAAAATATGCCTCTCTTGATTTATTTAAAATTATTCGCACCTTCCTTAATCATATCTACTTTGATTAATCAGACTTTTTATAAAATATTTATCAAAGAAAATATATGAACTTATTTGCATAGAATACTTCGTAGAGATGGAAATTTAAAAAATACCTGTAAAGATTCTGACAACTTATTTAGAAAATTTAGTTTGGTGATAATTATATTAAGGCTAAGTTCTTAAATAGTTAGTTAATAAATTTTTATTAAAGAAAACATGAATTTTCTGTTGGATAGTTTTATAGCTTAATGAGTAAATGAATTTAAGTTTTTAAAAATTAGTCTTATTAGACAGTGGATGCGGATATACATAAAGATAAAATATATATAACTAAATAATTTTAATATATAATAAATACAATAAATTATATTTATTATATTTAAGCATAGATGTTATATAATATATAACATCTATATTTCTGATTCAAAAAGTTGCAAAAGTATTTCTGATTCAATAGATAATTTTTAATCAAATTTGAGTGTAAATTACTTTGCCTAGACTTTTTCTTAATGAAACAGATTATATAGCTTGTTAGACATCGAAAATGTTATTCATTATAATTGTTGCAATAATTATTCTTAATTAAAATATTTACCAAAATGCTCTTTAAAAATAAACAAAATATTGTTATTAATTAATAAATCCAATATTTGTTTAAATGTTAATTTAAGAATATTTCATGAAATATAAGAACAAGAGATTATAAAAATTTACTTTTCCCGATTTTCCTTTCCTTTGACTTATTAATTTAAGCAACATAAAGCATAATTCTTCATGTCCTTCCAAGTATTTTGCCAAACGGAATTGTATTCTTACATCTTAAAATATGTAAATTTGCAACTTGATTATCTTTAGAAAGTACATTCTGTATATTGTTAATTGAGCAATAGTAAAACAATATATGGTTATAGACCCTTTAATAAAGAGAGAAAATAACTGGTATCAAACTTATTCCGTAAATATGCATATTGTACAAAGTTATTAGAAACGATTCTCGAAAATCATATGATTTTCTCAATGATGGAAACCTAAATTTAGTTCAAATCACGCATTACTCGATTAAGCCACTGATCATTCTCAACCAATTGCCAGTTTCATACAGATAAGGAAGTTATGGATGTTAAATTGATCCCGCCTCTTTCTAACTCCCCCCCTACACCATTTCCATTGGATAGAAATGATAAGATATCGGCATACCATACTCCTATCAATTGTCGTTTGAAAATTAACTTATCAACCACCCACTATCCTGACATTTATAGATCGTTCTCTTTCAACGTTGGAAATCCCATCATTCCCGACGAACTCGATTTTATAATGAATACTTGGTTTCGAAGATGTCAGTAAACTGCGGGGATTATTTATCGAAAGATAATGCTTAATTTGTCTCATTATGTTTGAATAGTCCAGTTTCCATTTTCTGCGATCTATTTTCTTTATTTTTCTTCATTTCCTTTTTCTCAAAAATACAAACGAAATGACTTAAATATATAAAATTCGGTATATTTTCTAGCGATTTTATTATGTTTCTGTGTCGCATTCTGGTATCGATCAGAAAAAAATACATATTTATTTTTTATAAATATGTATTTTAAAGTCTCAACTCAGAGATTTATCACCAAGAATTTCACCCTATTTGGTACTTTCACAACTATGGATCGTCAATGAAATTCGACTCATAATACACAAATGTATTTTATGAAAGAATATACTGAAAGAATAATACCAATAGATCATTTTTTCTGAAGAAATAACATGTTTTTCCAAAGGAATGATATATCTACAGTCCTGATTCGTACAGAGAAAAATCCCATGTTATACAATCATCCAACATAACTGTTAACCATGATTTAATGATTTACAGTACAATATGAAAAGACTTTAATACGTGACTTTTCCTCTATAAGTAGTCACTTATCAAGAAACGGTATAAATTTTGTAACTATCACAATTCTCATCATATTCATAACATAAATGGTGGCTGAAATCAACATATATAAGTAATTAAGAAACATATTTTTGGGAGGAGGCAGGAATGTTGTCAAGTATCTTTTTAAAAAGTATACTTAAAATTTGTTCTAAAGAAGTTGAAACTTTAATCTATTGTATATGAAATCTTTTATTGTTTTACAAAGCTCAAAACTTAGGAATTCTCCATGATGTCATAATGAAACAATTTTATACCAAATCAAATGTTTTGAAATTTATCTCTCATTGCAAATAAAAAAGGGTTTTTTTTTCTTTGATTCAAATAAATGTCATTCATAGATAAATCTAAAAAAGTGCTGAACCTTAAAATGTATTTGTAATTAAATGAAAAATATTTAATTTTTCTAACTATCATTTAAATTTTTTCTTCTTTTGTGCAGAAATTTCGAGTTTCCACCTTCCATCATATCATAGAATAAAACTAAGAAATTAAAAAAAAAAACTTTAAGACAAAGTTTTAAGACAGTGATACTTTTATTTAATATTTTTTACTGTAATGAAAAAGTCTTAGAGTGTTGTTTTTCTAAACAGATTTTTTTTTAATTTTAAAAAAAATTCTATTTTATACATAATTATTTAATTTTTTTTTCTTTATGTTAACACAGATAATTAATCTCCGCAACAAATGTTTCGGAAAAAAGATCTTATGATCTGAAAAAAAAGTAACAAATTCTCTTTTCTTGATTTACTACTTAATTAACAGGATCATTTCCCTGAGGCCGTCGGGGATATTTTCCCCGAAAGGAAGGAAGGTGATATTAATTAACATGAAATATTTGGAATGCGGCTTTTTATTAATAAATAATTAATAAGGCTCACAACAAGTATTATTTGCGATTTAATAAGATTTAATAAATGGAAACTAATTTTTCGCTGGAAATGAGTAAATAATTAAACATGTCACCATTTTCAACTAATAGCTTTGTTCTCTCTTTTTAATAATATTTAATTTGAAGAAGACTTTATAATTGTCATCGTTAATTTGTAATAATCAAATATTTTCAGATACCTAATTTTATATTTATAATGTTTAATTTAGCCTTTTATTAATTACCAAATTTATCTATTGAATTAGATTTGCAAAACAATGCTTAATTTATATGGGTGAATAATATTAGGTAAGTAGCTTAGTAAAAGGGTCATTTGGAAATTCATTTTATTTTATCAAATTTTTTAATAAGGATAAAAAATATTAGATAACTTGTATTCATAAAACATTAGATAAGAGGTATACTGAATATTTTTTTTATGAAGTAACAGTCAGATCACTTCTACTAGTAGATTTATTCGTTTCTTAAAAGGAGATTGTTGACGAAAGAAAAGCAGTATTGCAATTTATAATAAAAGACACTGCTCAATTTAGGCTATTCCAATTGGGGCAATAAAACCAACTAATTTTGCATAAAGATTTTATCGAAAAATGTAATGTTTAATTCTAATAAATTTATTATTTATGTCACGTGAATCCGTGATCTTTGAAGAAGCCAGTAACAACTCAAATCGGCTTTTGCATTAAGAACTTAGGAAAACTGAAGAGCGTTGTAAACAACAGCTAAAAATAATTCAGATCTAGATCCTATCGTAAAAGCAGTCATTTAAGTTTAATTTGTATATAGAATAACTTGTCTTGTCGTAGAAGTAAATGTTATATTTGTTTCCAAGGAGAGTGGGTTTTTTTTCAATGACAGTAAAAGATCATGTGTATCATTGGCGAGTACACAACAATTAATTTAATTAAAACTTATTTATATTATAATATACAATATACGGATTCAGTCAAAATAGTTCAGATTTTTACATTCAATCAACTTTTAAACTCCATTTAACTTCGCTCAAGCAATCTTTAAACAAGTAGAGATTCTTACGCCTTCTACCTAGTATACCCATAATTTGGTTTTAGTGATTAATATTCCATTTCCAAGCAATATGAAGGCTATTTAAGAATGGACTTCATTATTTAACTATGGGTTAAATTTATGAAGTCTACACCCGTGATGATATAAAGACTTTAAAACTTCCTCACCGTTACAATGGAAGGATGCTTGAAGCGCGACATTAAGTCTAAAGTGATCCAGGTCCACATACAAAATGGATTTTTAGCACTCTTGACAAGTATCTTAAGTATCACCGAAAGCCTATGCATTTAGAGACTGACTGAAAGAAATCTCTTATACAGAGAAATAAGCAAACGAGAACCAAGCGGAAAAATATCAAAAGATGAATGCTCCCTTTGGCTAAAAAATAAATGAAGCCTTTGACAGAATTTTAAGTTCCGTAATGACATGAGACAATTTGGCATGTTTTTTTAATAAATGTAACAATATTTATACAATTAAAAATATGTAGAATTGTTTCTACTTCTAGTATGTCCATCTATGGTTTAATATCAATTTAGTGGTTCATGAAGTAATAATTTGAAACCATATGAGCCCTTGCCGAGACGATTAAGGGGTTGAATTAAATTTCTAATCAACATCTTTTATCATATTTATTTAATTAATTCAGTATCAAATGAATTTTTAAAGGAATAATATGTGATTAAAACAAGCACTTTTATTCCCTTTTCTTTTAAGGGAATTCACAATTTTTATGTAAAAATCTTTTTGTTCTCTTTTGTTGAATGTTTGTTGAATTGCTCAATCTCTCAATTCTTTTAAGTGAAATGCAATGCAGATTTACAATTTTTATGTAAAATTCATTTTTCCGTTACATCCAAAAGTTGAAGTTCATAAATCTAATTTTTTAAAAATCATTCTAAATTCTATCTATATAGCTCATTGCGGTTTATAAAGTTCACAATTCTATCAACCAATAATGAGTAGGTCAGAAATTCCCAAATGGTGTTTCCGAATTTAATGAACTTCGAATCTTCAAAATCTCAACCAATGCTTCCTTAAAACTATTAAACCGTGATCCAGTAAAATAAAAATACCATGCTCTCCTGTGTTATAAAAACATTACGTTTCTAGTTGAATTAGTACTGATTATCATAATAAAGCAAAAACTAAAACCATAAATATATAAGGATAATACAATTATCGTTTTTTTTAAAAAAAACCTTTATTTAATACTGTATGTTTCTTTACTTTCATGAAATTTTTTGCAAGATAATTAGAAGCATCTCTGAAGAATAATTGCATTAACTGATACTTTCTTTCTTTTGAAAGTATTTTGTTATAAAAATGACTTTTCATAAAAGTGCAAGTAACTTGTATACAAAATGTAAACAATTAGCTAAATTCTTTTATTTGGGTATAAGACATTTTGTGCTAATAAAATGAGGTCAGAGTTGTGTCTTTTTTTAAAATACACGTCCCTATTTCATTTCTTTATTTGCAAGAAATTCCATTTCTACGAACTTTTAACATACTTATAAACTTTTTTAGATTAGAATAAATGTTAAAATAATTCATTTTGTTTCATTATTTTGATCCCATAATGTTCAGCAGAGGTTATTTTGCAATATTAGCAAAAATAGCTATGAAAATTCTTCATGATTTTCTTAAATGTATATGAGAGCTGCCTTAATCGCTGTACATTTTTAATACATATACAAATAAGAATAATAAATAACCAACTGCACCATTCTGAACATATTTATAGATGACAGTGAGTACCTTTTCATTATACGACAAGAAGTTCATTCGCTAGAATTAACTCACTTTTAAATCCAAACATAAATGAAATCATTATGTCCTTGAGCATGATCTTAGTAGATTACTCTAGTTTCATTTCAGCAGTTACCTACTATTTAGGCTTTTGAATATTTTTCTACAATTCTAAATTCATTTCAATTTTAAAATTTAAAGAAGAAAATTTTTATTTCTACCTGGTTTTAAATGATTTTTCTCAATATTTGCTTATAGAATAATAGTAGAGAAAATCAAAGCAAACAAACAAGACAAACAAATCTAGCTCTAAAAAAAATATTTCTCGTAAAAAATAAACACTTTATAAAAAAAAATCTACACTTATGCCAGAAAATTTAAGCAATTAAATCGAAAACCGAAACACATCTAGCTAATTGCGTTACATTTTTTAATTGTTTAAGGTTTTGTTTTTCTAATTAAAATGCAGAAAGATAAAAATGCGCGCTATTACCAAAATTACATCCATCGTCCCTTCTTGTCATCGATTACATCTTCAAGATATTCTGAGGAATACACTGAATGAGTCCCAACCATTAATTTGATTAATTTAGGCACCTCTCACTTTAATCACTATTGCCAAAAAATTAACAAGGAAATTTAGTAGCATCAAACCTTAAGTCAAAAAAGGAGTAAAGGTTTTTGGGAGTGTAGTTCGACATTATTTGAGAACAAAGCTCAACATTTTTCGCCAAAGAGTTCGGGATCATTGAATCAGCATCCAATTTGCAATAATTTTTCCTTCCATAGAGATTTTTCGCTTAAAGGAACAATATTATAAAATCTTAATATTTTTATATGAATTCTTTTTATCCCTTTTTATTGTATTTAGATCTCATTCTTTTACATACTACTGGTTTAAATGAATTTAATACATTAAAAATTAGCAGTACCCTCACACCATTGATCGTGGCATAGCATCCGAGAAGATGGTAGACTCTGCTGTGAACTTTGAATGTTGGCATTAAACCGTGTTCATAATGAAGTCATTTGAAAGACATTATCACACTGGCGTATGTTCTTCATAAATTCTTTGGATGTAGGATGTTAATTAATAAGAAGTAAATGTAATGGCTCAGGAGGGAAGAGGATCTCTCCTAATTTAATTTTTGGTTGTAAACAACGCTGGCCTTTTGATTCCTCCTTCCATTTTAAAGCTGAACAATATAAGCAGAATATAAACATTGTTCCTATTGAAACCGAGGCCTCATTTCTGTAATCCACGCATTAAGAGCAGAATACTTTTCAAACCAAATATCAGAAGTGTTTGTTTCTCTCACTTCTTTTCCTCTGTCTCAAATTTAAATGTCTATCTTTGTCAGCAGACAGACGATCTTTTTGTTTCTGAGATGATTAATTTTATCTTCGCAATTCAGTTGCAGTGCGATTTAATGAAAGACAGTCACTCATCAAAAGACTCTCCTTCCCTAAGTGTGGTCATTATTTGCTATTTGCTTGCCGAACTTTCCTCTCTTCTTTTTTTTCCTTATTGCGCAAAAATTAAGATATCTTAGCATTTAATGCGTTCCGATTCAGGTTGGATTTCTTGCTTTTGTGTATAATGAGATTTGATTCTCTGCTTAAAATCAGACGAAAACAAAAAAAAATGTATCACATATGCGTACAATGGCTCTTGCTATTTACACATGCGCAGTTTGACATTTTTGCGAATGCAAGGATAATTGCAAATTGCAATAGGAAAATAATTATAATCGCAAGTATAAAACTTCTTTTTTCCATTTTAATGTGTCTTTAATGTATTAAAATCTTCCCCAATAAATGCTCTATAAAATGGTATAAATATCTCTAAAATCCATTAATTATTTCTAGAGTTTTTGAGGTTCAAACATACAGGCCGTTTCAAGAGACTTCAATTTATACTATGTAGGGTTACAATGGAAAAATAGATAAAACCATATTTTGTTTATCATTAATTTGCTATACATAATTTCTAGTTTAGATTCAATAATTCAACTTCATATCTTCAAAGATCTAATTAGTTACAACTATTCATCATTTTGAGTGCTTAATTGCAGAAAATAACTACATTTATATGCGTTGGTAGATGGTGTTTTTAAAATGCCAGTCATTCTTTTAAATAAATATAAAAAGATCTCATTTTCTACTTTCAACGAACAAAAAGTCCTAGTTTTTTTCTATAACAAAATAAGTTATGTAAAAAAGAAAACAAATTAAAAAGTTATAATAAAAGTCTCGGCAATTAATAACTTTAAAAACATTAGAAAACTAGAAAAAACCATTTCGATGGTGAATGTACATCCAAAAAGAATTTTTTTTTCGAGTGATTTAAATTTTATGAAATTTAAACATGAGAAAAACATTAAGAAAAAAAATTCCAAAGGGTTTTTCGTTTCATTTTTTGAAAGCATTAACACATTTTTAATCACAATCTATATAAAAACATGAAGAAGTTCTATCGAATTAATAATAAGTTTTAATTCTTTCACCAAATAATTTAAAATAGTAACGCTCGCGTGAATCTTAAAAGTAATAAAAATCAATGAATTTCACATTGGTGAAAACATAGTTAACTATGCATATATTCTAAATTTGTTAACAAATTTATTTCTCTGGGACCAATTATTTTTCGCAAGAAATACGTTCCAATATATTACACATTTTTCCTTGCTTTTTATTCTCTTTTATTTTTATATGCTTTCCTATATTGAAATAGTATGTTTTTTAGAATAGTTTGATGGTAGCCATTGGTGGTATAAAAATTAATTTGGTTTCGTTGGAAGAAATATTTTTTAATATTTGAAAAATTCTATTTTTCTATTAACCAGCGTTCTTAACGAATTCATCTAAATATTATAAAATAAAAATCAAAGTTTTTAAAATCACTATCCAAAAAAATTTACCATTAGATTGTTTTTTTTTTCTTTTCTAATTCTTTATGCTAGATAATAATATTCAGGAAATAAAATATAAAATTCCGAAGTAATTATTTTCCCTTTCAGCATAGTAACATTCTTAAATATTTATTTGAAATATATGAGGTTGTAAAGTAGCATCTTATTTACCTCCTTCATTTTAATTATATTTATCTTTAATATGTGTCTATAAAAAATAAAGATAAATTATATTTATCTTTAATATGTATGATATAAGTGTCGAATAAATATAAATAAGCTTCTTCTTGTGTGGTTATTTTGAAGAAATTTCATAATATAATAATTTTTTTAAGCAATTTTTAATATTTACATGTTTTGCAACAGTAAATAATTTATTCAAAATTTAATTGATATAAGACTCGTAAATTGGCAATATATATTTCTACATAATTTATATTTCCTCTGAATATTTTGCAAGTATTATTTTATACACATAAGTGATACAATATTATAGTCCTATTATTTCAGGTATACAAATAGATTCATATTGATAATTTCATTTTTTTTAAATTAAACGAAAAAATATAATATATAAAAAATTTTTAAAATAATACAATATACAAAATGTCGGAAAATTCTCGACCACATTACGACATCATATAAAATAATGTCTTCTCTTTGTTGTATATTACAACTACGGTTTCTAAAGTTTTATTTATCAACCTTGTCCGATAAATGACGCAATGCATGGTGATGGAGGATTTTATGAGAAAAATTTGCTTGGCTCTCATATCACGATTTTTAAAATAAAGTTTCATATAAAGTAAAGTTTTAAAGCATTAAAATAAAGTTTTATTTTCAGGGGGTGGGTGGTTGTTGAGGTGATAGAAAGATTGTGTGTATCAAATCCTTTAGTCACAGGGTTTTCAGAGGTTAATGGAGTATATTATAGCTAATATTCAAATCAGAGCTTCTCAGTTATGTGCAAATACATGATAAAACTATCATTAGAACAGATTATGTTAAAGATCTCATATTGATATTCATTAATTTCGGCAATGTTTTTGTAAATAATTAAAAATATTTTGTTTTTATATTTGATAGTTTATATAATTCTTCCCTATGTTGAAAAAATTTGGGATAACTTGTACTATAAAGAATAAAATTACTAAGAGAATAAAATTTTCACAGCAACAGAATTTTTAAGTTCTGAAAATTCTGAGCATTAATATGCATCTGAAGTCCGATCTCATCCATCAAATATCTCATTATTAAAACAGGAAAATAACTTACCTAGGCAATGTAAACATAAGCTTCCTTAATTTTGTCAGTGATAGACTTCTTTTAATCGTTATTAAGGCAAACGATGATAAGCAAGCAAAGAAAAACAGATGCAAAAGAATATTCTCAAAATGTGAATTGTTCACGGTGCCTTTGCTAGAAATATACAAATAAAAATGTTCAGTATAATTGCATTAATAAGTGGAATATTTTTTGGAACAATCATATAATAATTGGAACTTAAGGATATATAAATTATTTCAAAAATCTTCAATAGCATTTTCATATACATTTTAAGTAAATCACATCAAAACTATTTTAAAGTATGAATAAAATTATGATAATAAGTTGACTTTACATGAAACAGTAGATAAAATAACGAGTGCGTTTCTGTTAAATAGATAAATCTTTATTCCTTAAATTATTAAAATATATTTATTCCATTCTTTAAAAAAATATCAAATTGTATGTTATAATTGGGGTATCACAGACTCTCACATATGTCTCAATGGTATAAATAATCTAAAACTTATTACTGATATCCACTTTCGGGAACGGGTAAAATTTCTTCCACAGTTTAAAGCCAAAAACAGGTATTTTATTTAATATCTGTAATAGTTTAAAACACGAATTTGCGTTTTTAAGAAAACTTCTAAGCCATGATACTTATCTACATTTGAGCCAAATCTAAAGAGTACATGTAAAACCATTATTATAACACGCCTTTATTATCTGACACATGGGTATGAAGTTTTATTTAAGTAATTTAAGTGAAATTAAAAAAACATCGAAAGTGGCATCCCCAAAACTTTATTGCATACTCTCTAATAAAATCGTCATGCCAGAGAATGCTTCACATGGCACTAACGTACAAAAATTATAAAATATAATTTTTTGGCGTGAATTTAGCATTTATTTCTCGAGTCATCCTTGGCGAATTTTTTCGCTATCA
Organism: Argiope trifasciata; assembly: GCA_026543055.1. Classification (NCBI taxonomy): domain Eukaryota; kingdom Metazoa; phylum Arthropoda; class Arachnida; order Araneae; family Araneidae; genus Argiope; species Argiope trifasciata. The sequence goes on from JAPMOQ010063627.1 coordinate 417,956, forward strand.
ATTTATGTCTTGCCGTTAATAGTATCGAAATTTTTAATTTTATTTAGCATGCTTGTCTTCCTGGAATGAAACAAAAATTTGACAAAAAACTGCAACTTGTAATCTCAAAATTCCATACCTAGTTTAATATATCTCATGTTTTGAATTATCGCGTTTACATGTTCCCGAAAATACAGACGTCAAACAATCAACTTACAATTGGATTTCGCTCAAATCTGACATCTGTTTACACAATAGATGTTAAATTTAATTACTTAAATTTATCTATCTCTCTGTTTTATAGTTATCATGTTAACTTACGCTTGAACAGCCGGACTTCTTTTGAAAGGTTTTACTCAAAACGTGAGAATTTTGCAAATTTGATATAAAGACCATATACCAAATTTCAAGAGTATATCTCAAAGCGTTCTCACACTACCGCTTTCACAGACAGGTGGACATTTCTTTAAAATGAATTTTTACAGCTCAGGTGGGGGAGGGGAGTCTAAATTCGTCAAACTCTGGATTAGTGGATTCTTCACAATCTGGAGTTTGATTTTTTTTATGATTACTATATACTTCATATACAAGTAATAAATAATGCTCCGGGCAATACATAATGGGTTGAATATAGCAATATTATTACAGGCATGGAACTCATTAGTTGTATTCAGTAATAATTCATAATTTATAATATAGCAATTTATATTTTAAAAAATCTTTTATTATCATGCCAGGGAATTCTTTGATTAAAAAACGTTTTGTCTCAAAAGTTATAAAATGATTAATCGAATGCGCAAACATTCACTTAGAAACACCATAAAACCGGAGTGAAAGACATTTCTAAACGGACGATTTTTCAACAAATCTCAATGCATGCACTATCCACATACAATAGAATTGTTTTCTCAACTCATCGATCTATCTGAGACACGTAAACAGAAGCCTCGGGCCAGTTCTTTTCCCACATATTTGAGAAAAACACTCGGAAGGACACGTAGTAGATTGATAGCATTCTTCCGTGAAACCGGAAACTGCCATTAGATCCCTACAATCCGAATGGAGAAGAGTGTCCCAATGACACTGGAATCCCACTTCTACTTGTTGTCTTCATGCTTGCGGAGTTCATTCAAGACAGTCTAAAGACATCTAATGGCAAAGAAGATAAAAAGTTGTTGGTGGAATTGAGAAAGATAATAGAGCTAAAAGAATTGACAGTTAGTGACCAGGGATTTTCCTTTGTCGAGTAAATGATGATAATACACAGCTGTATTATCATCATTTCAAATAAATAATATCTTGAAAACCTGTTACATTTTGAATTAGTTGTGAAAATTCTTCAAGTTTTGGAAGCAAATAAAGCAAAAAGAATTAAAATCAAAGTTTTGGTTCTCTATGGTCCTTTTAGGTACAGTTTACTTCTTTCTTAGAGATACTGAAATTAGCTATGTTATAAAGTTTGTACTCTTGTTAAACTTTGTGGATTATAATAATTTTTTGTTGGTATTTTATACAAGAATTACTTATGATGTGCTTTGTGTTAACAAACTAACAAAACTATAAAATAAGTAGTTAGTTATTAATACCTAGAAATACAGAGACGAATATTTCTTTTATATGGAACCATTTTCTCAACGATTTCAGGTATTATTGTTCTAAATTTGAGATCCGAAGGAAAATTTTTATATTTTACCCCCACTGCTTCAAGAGTTGTTGAGGATTTTTAAAGATTTCAAGTTCAGTCCTTGATTTATATTTTTACATGATTTCTATTCTAATAATTATGATCTGAAATAACACAATTTCGCATAGCTAGAACAGATAGTAATTGAAAAAAATGGCAGGTTCTTAAACATGATAATAAAAGTATTGTGCAAAGAAATAAAAAGCTCATCAACATACGAGTTTTTGCCATAAATATCAACTACTTTTTGTTATTATTTAGATTCTGATAAATGGAGAATATTAAAATATTTAGATGTTTCGTATCATCATATGCTTCTGCAATTTATTCTCGATATCAGATATTACGATTTGTAGGTATTTCATTGTCTTTTCCAGATAAAGAACACAAAAGGACAACTTCTGAGAATTAAATACTCTAAATAAGGGGGAAAAAATCTCTCTTCGAATTACTACAAAAATTTACAAATGCAGTAAAGCACCTTTTTACACTTCTCATTTACATCGCTTATTTTTATAAATATTTCCACAACAATTTAGAATAATCTGTAACTACTGTAATGATAAATTACTTCGTTTAAACGACGTAAAGTACAAAAATGCTTGACCATAAGTCATTTTCCACTTATTTTATTTGTAACTTTTGTGCCACAATCATAATTTTTCTTTTTTTTTTTCTGTTTTTTTCAAGTGGCATATTTTTCTTTTCAAGCAAATTAGTTGCATTCTATTCTTTCTTGCCTTTTCCAGTAAAAGAACACAAGAAGTTGAACATTTGAGAACAGTATTCTATGCCTGTGAGTAGAAGAGCTGATAATGGGACAGTCTCTTCAGGATTGCTTCATCAACTGTTCCTCTGACTTTTTTTAAATCCTGTGTCGATACTCTATTGACAAATTAGAAAATATGTTTAGAAATTGTTATGCCCATCGAAAGACAAATGTATATTAAAGATTTGCATTAACGGTATAATCATTTTTACATTCATGATAAATGCTTAATTTTAAAATGTCTTTAATATTTACAATACTATCTAGTAATATATTAAAATTATATTTAAAAACCTTTAAAATTACTATCTTTCAATGAATTAAAAAGCATTACAATTTAAATACTTTACAAACATTATATTTATAACAGTCAAAGTCTTGAATTTATATTTCTATTACATGCATTTTAATTTATACTTCGACTTGTATCAGCTCCTTGAAAGATGCATAAATACTATTTTTCAGAATGGCATTTCATAAATGCGTCTTATTTTTAATTTAACATGTTTTAATAACATGCTATGCATCTTAATAATTTTCCTATAATAAATAGAAAGAATGCTTAATAAGCACTCTTACCAAATAATAAATAAAATGATTAGTTAATTACCACAATATTTAAAAATGTGGCCCATTACTATGTATTTTTCTCATAATTAATGGGTGTATAGGTTTCTACAAAAATTTCGACAGAGGAAAGACATTACAAATTCTGGTATCTTAAAGAATTGTCCATATTTTCATCCTTAGTGCTGCTTTTTAATTGGATCAGAAAACAAAATAATTTCTGAAAATAAAATTATTTACTTATAGTATTTTCAATCTTTTTCGATTGAAACCTTTTTGTATAAAAAAAGATTAGTTATCTTTCTTAACCCCTTCCGGTAAAATGATGAGTCTAGCTTGTCATTAGTTTTTCATGCCATATCGCAGCATGACGAGCTACACTCGTCATGCGTACTGTTGAATATATTTCCATTCTCCATAATGGTTATTCCACAAAAATTAAATGGTTATTTCATGCACATTTTTTCATTATTAAATCATACCGGAAGGGGTTAATTATTTCATTTCTGTTAAAAATCAAGTATAAAAATTCAATCGTTTGTTCCTTTTATCATATTAATTCATTTATATGAATTTTAGTAATTTTTACTAATATATAATATAAATAATCGTGAGAAACGATGTTATTTTTTTTTTTTTTGAAAATAATAGAAATAAAAAAAATAATCCAAAATAAGGTTTTGTAATAATTTATCGTTTAAAAATCAAAAATATATATATTCTTCAATGCATTTTCAGAAATTTCATTTCAAAAAGAATTTGAATTTTAACAAAATCACAATTTATTCTCTACATCCAGTAGAACATTTTAATCAACTTATCTAACTAATGATTCGTTTATTTATGCCGAAAAAAAATCAACTTCTAATAGCCTTTAAACATTTAGTTAAGTTAATTAATTGCGCTATTTCATGCATGCATTAGTAATACATTCCAAACGTAGGTATAGAATTTAAATCTAGACACAATTTCCTCTGAGACACAATTTCTGATTAAAATTTCCTGCTTTTAAGTAGAAATTCAAAATAAAGGTTAGAATTGCTTCAGTTTCCATGGTAACTAGAAACGGCAAGCGTTGCCTGTAAGTGCAAGACTTGATAACTGAACGGTAATCGTTCCTGTTCGCTGGAATTCGCCAATTGAAATTCTAATGATAATATTTATCCTAATAGGAACTTGTAACATTGGCTTAATGGTCTATTACTAGAAGTTTGATTCCAATACTGTGGTCCATAATTCATTGGAAATAACAATTACCTCCTAATACATGGGTTTTAATATTTAAAGTTAATACATTGACGAAACATTTGTGAATTACGACAAATGTTAAACAATATTTATGGGTCAAAAATCAGTCAAAAAGCTCTAAAGAGAGAATAGTTAGAGAGCCAAATATGACTCAAATTTACTTTTTGAATGATGGATAATTACTAGAAGTTTCTTAATTTTTTAATCACCTTCATGAGATTGTATAACAGTCGTTATTATAAATCATATTAAAATTCAAAAATTATATTTTTCGAAGTTTAAAAATTTTTAAAATTACAATTTTTAATGGTTATTTTGAAAAATATAATTAAGTATATTGAGCAATAACATTTTGCTGTTTTAAGTAATTTGTATATATACCCGCATGTTGGTTTGACATAATATATATACATATCGTTGTTCTCCTTAGAATGCCTATTACTCATTGCACATCATTTCACTTCAAATCACTCGAAAACATTGTTCTTGTAATTCACAGGAATAATTTTAACACTTCTGCATTGTTAGTCAATTTTAAAATAAAATGTTAACTCAGAATAAAAAGCCTTTACTGGCGTTTTTCGTTTAATACGTAATTTTCCTGAAAATCCGAGTTTTTATTTTTGTCGTCTTTTTCAAATCAACAGAATTGGCATACCAAAAAATGAATTATAACTTCAAGTGCAATTGCAAGATCATATATCAAATTTCACTTAATCATTGTAATTGAGCTGCTTTGGGCTTGCATGTATATGAATGCACCGATCAATAGACGCTTAGCCTTTTAACAGATTTAACTTGAAATTTGATCGGATCTACGTTTACGATGTTAAACTTGTGCACCATCTTTTATTTCTGTAGTTATCATGTTCATTCATTCTCTAACTTGCAGACAGACCTTTCCTGAATGGATTTCGGTTACAATTTCATATAAATTTACAAATATGGTGTAAAGTCTATAGACAATATTTATCTACTTAGCTAAACGCGCATCTAAAATCGTGCTGACAGACAGACAGACAGACATTAGTCTAAAGATATTTTTCTCCGATTCATAGAAGTCTGATACATGAAGATTTATCAAAATATCAAATTCGGATTATTTGACTATTGCAATGGTCTCTTTTTGTATATTTCATATTAGAGAAAATAAAAAAAAGGTAGGAAAGGGATGGAAATTATCTGAGATAGTAAGAAAATTAATATCCATTCAGTGAATGATAAAATATTTTAATTCTTCATAATTTATACGCAGGGAATCTCAAAAGTATTACTAATAATGGTAAAAAAAAAACTTTTCAATTTATAAGCAACTAGCCACTTTTGGCGACCAGCTGGTTCGCCATGAGTAATGGGTTCTAAAATTTTCAATTAAATCACATAGTCATTAGCTTTGAAGTAACTTCGGGCATTGATTGGCCTGAAATGAATATTTTTTTTTAAGATTATGGACTGAAAGTTCTAAAAGAACGTGTTTTCCTAATAATATTCTTTAATTTTATAAATCAGTCATTTTTAATGATTGATTTAGAAGACTTATTGATGTAGCAACTTTCATTTAAAATATCAATAAAAATATTTTGTAAAATATGGCTTGCAGAGCAAAGTATGAAGAAATCTAAAACTCATTATTCATAAATGCATTGTTTTACTCAAACTACATAAAATGTAATTATTTATTTCATTTAGATCAAATTAATAGTATTAAACAGTTTATATGCCTATTAATAATATTTTACAAATTGGCCATTGGAAAGGAATTTGAATGCATATTCTGTATAAATTCAATCCTGTATAAGTAAAGATAATTTATTCAATTAATGATTTAAATATTGCAAACGATCATAGAATCCTTTGCTTTGCATTCTTTAAAGAAAATATCATATTTTATATTTATGTTATTTTATCCAGTCACGTGCTAAAAGTTGAATTTCTTTTGATTTATTTGCGATGATAGTTTTTTTTATTCGAACTTCCGGCATTCTTTTATTTTATCCAGTCACGTGCTAAAAACATGATTAAAATATTTCTTTAAAAATTCGTTAAAACTAGTAGCTTAAGTTATAAACTAAAAACACAGATACCGTTAGAAAGCTAATTTTTTTTATCTTTCAATTGATATAAAAATCATGTTTGTGCAGTAATATTTTCGGAAGTTATAGCGGAAAAACATCAAAATTTCGCTTAAATTTTAATTAATTCAAATTCTAATTAAAAATTCAAAAAAAGGGCTCCGAGGTGCACATTCCCGACCTCCAAGGCATACATGTACCAAATTTGGTAGCTGTAGGTCCAACGGTCTGGCCTGTAGGAAGCCAATACACCCACACATACACGCACCCACACACATACACGCACACACACACCATAGAGCTGATATATAAATGGAGGGAGCTAGTAGCTTTTTTCCTGTCTCAAAAAGTGTACCCAACATGAGTCATGTGACTTAAGAAAAATCTGGGAGTAAGAACACCTTTTTGGCGCCATATCGCAAATGTTGGCATACTCAAAAACTGCAGCGCAACATTTTGCTTCCCTGCAATGGGTCCAGTCGGTTTTCATTTCCGGTTAAACCGACCGGAAATCCTATAAAAATACATCCTATTTCATTTCCTAAACAGTTTATATTATATATATATATATATTACACAAGTATTCGAGTTAAATTATATTTAGATTTTTTACTTTGTTTTTGTGCAATAATTAAAATGGATTATTTTTCTTCTTTAAATAAACATTTTATTTCTTTTATTTGCCTAAAAACATTTCAAGCTTTTTCATTAGATGCTCAAATGCTTTCTATCATTCTCTCAAACAGATAAAAAACAGCTTTTTAAAAACAGATTATTAAAGTGACGTAAGTCTTTTTTTTTAAAAAATTGTTTAAAAATGTTTTCATTCATATTTGCAATATAAATTATAAACATTAAACATTTTTTACAAAATGAATATTAACAGTTCAACTAGTGCTTATTAAAATCACAAAAACAACAACAAAAAATGATAAAAATTACACATATTTTGATTATTAATTTATATTTGTAATTAAATATTGAGATTTTATTGTACGCTTTTATTAATAAAACATTATCAAGGAAAATTGTTCTATAAGGTAAATATGCCATAAAACATTGTTTTGAAAAATTTAGATTGGATTTAATTTTGTTCACGATATAATACAATAATTGTGGTTAAAAAGAAACAACATATTAGAAATTTTAAAGAACTTTATTTGCATTAAAATAAACACACAATTACTAATCGGTCAATAATGTTTATGTAAACACTTGTATTGGCGAAAAAAAATCCCGCCAAGCTTGTAGCCAAGCGCTTGCAACACATTCGAGATTAAAATAAAACAAGTAACAAAATGTAACGCAGTTACATCAGTTTAAATGAAGCTTAGTAACATGTTAAATAAATTCAATACAATAACTAAGCCAAACTATGAAATATTATTGAGTTATAACACCAAAATCACTGAGTGATCGATGTTAAGAAATTTTAAATTGTCTTAAAATGGATATAAACAGAATATGTTGACTGTAAATACCTATGAAATGATAAAGGACTATCCTTAGAAGCTTTTTCTTTGCATCCAATTGCACAGCAATAAGTAACCATGGCTTAAATAAGTTTTAAATTCCAACAGTTAAAAGGGGGAAAAAATCTGCCATTGAAATATAATGGGAAACGGAGAATGTGGTTACAGCTAACACAAATTCTGTCCCAAAGTCACGTGATTTTATCTTGTCCTGCACGAAAGTAGGGTTGCACTCCCTCTATCAGTATCCCAGCTCTATGACACACACACATACACGCACACACACACACATACATACATAAACGCACGCACACACACACATACACGCACACACACACATACATACACACACACATACACGCACACACACACACACACACATTGAGCTTTATTATAAGTATAAATTATCACATCAAATGAAATCAAATTCGGTTATAAAATCGTAAACACTACAAAATATTTCGTATGTAAATATTCTAAAAATTTGAATATTTTAGTTAGTATTCATTTAAATTGAATGCTTAATTAATTTCATTTATAAAATTGTTTGATTTTTCAAAGATAAAGGAGTAATGAATAATTTACCTTTAAGGGGTGAAAGATTCCTTAAGTCATATCATAGCTTACTTGTTTTTCCATCTAATTTTTTTCTACATATAATATTATTTTAAATATTTAAAAAAAAGTATTTTCATTTTTATATTATAAAGGCGTTATTTAATATCTCAAAGATTAATTGCAAAAAGAAAATTAATCTAGGGGATACATAGTTAATTTAAAAAATGGAGTATGAAACATCTTAAGAAGTAATCTTCTTTCATTTTAATTAATAATGAGATTACGAAATGCAAAACACTTTAATTCAGTATTCTGATTTTATTTTTAACGACTTCTTTAGGGCATTTAGTTATCTAATATTTTTTTACAAAATTATTCAGGAGTTTAAAATTAATATTTAATCGTCTCTTTTCCACTTTAAAAGAATTAGTTTACTCCAGAGGATTTTCTTGTAAATTTGCATTTCAAAGCCCATTTCAACTAAATAATATCTCCCATAAGAGCAATTATTGTTGATATGCTAAACAACCAAATATATATAAACAAAGAATTCAATTTTTTTATTAAATGAGGCATTTTAAAATGCATGTAAACTTAATTTAACGAATCTATATGTTGTGTATATGAAACATATGGTGAGAGAGAAAGAGTTGCAATGAAATATAATGTTTTAAAAATAATTTTTTTTATTTTTATAGCGTTAAAAAGAAACAATGGTGATGATGTTTATTACACAAAAGGAATTTTCTAAATACAGTGAGTTTTGTATTTATTGTCGCCTTACATTATAGAGAAAGAAGTGTGAATTTTGAATTTTTCTTTCCGTTATATTAGATAAAAACACAATTACAAAATACTTATGCCATCAATACATAATTGAGTGTTACATTTCCACTTTCTTAGTCTCCCTTATTAGAGCGCTTACACTCGTATACAAAGTGACAGATAGACGTACAATATTGAAATGGATTTGATGTAGAGTTACCATTTCAATGATAATACCATACGTAAAATTCCATCCATCAATCTCATATCATTCTTTTTTAGTTATCACGTACACATACATGATGACTGACAGATGGACTTACGGTTGAAGGGTAAATCAAAATTTCGATTGAAATGAGCTATATTTGTAAAACCCATAAATATAAATTACATTTAATTTCATTTTAAAAATAATCATTTTACAGACAGCTGTACTTTTAAATTATTTTTTATACTCCGCAGTAATCAAGTAAAAATTTTAATTTTTATCAAAATGTCAAATTTCTTGACGATCACGATAAACTTATTTGTACACAAGAGTAACTAGTAAATAGCACTATCATTTTAAGAAAATCCTTTTTTTTAAATACATATATACATACATACAAAAAGATATATATAAAACATAAAAAAATAATTTATAATTGTTTTAACTAGAAGTACGGTTTCCAATGCACCTATATGACAAATTGTGGTAATTGCTATAATTTGCAACTAAATAAAAAAAAAATGCATTAATCTGAATTATTTTTTCACTATTCTTTAAAAACGTTACGGTTAAAACTATTTTGTTTTGTTTCAGCTGTAAAGAAAAAGAATTTTGTTTTCGTTTTGTTTTCCATAATTTTTCACTTTGAATCCTTAAAATATACTTTAAACCAAATAATATTTTTAACATACCGTTTATTAAAAGTAAAACACATGCACATTTGCATTCTCTTTTCTAAAATGGCTAATCAACATAAAATTAATGAATTTTTCATGAGATTTTTTTTTACAGGTAAGTCGGTTTTCTTCGTTTTTAATTGCATTAATGGTGATAATTATTCGAACGATATTTCATTACATAATTCGATTAATTAGAGCATTTCTTTATTAAATTAAGAATAAGAATATTTGATGAGTGTTTTATTCAAATACGTTGTCAGAAAAATAACATAGAAACATTTTTTATCCATTTGATACATAAAATAAAAATGTCGTTTTAGATAATCAAATAATGGATGATAAATATCGTATATTGCTTCCTTTCTGTCATCTCTGTGACATGATTTCCTTAAAAAAAAACTCTTAATTTATTCTTAAGTATTTGAATTCTTTCATTCATCATTCTTTTCTTTTTGAATAATGCATCATTTCATTTATAACATTATTAAGTTTTAAACTTCAAAGTGCTACTCCAACCCACTTTGGGGTTGAATCCTAAAGGCCATCACCGGTCATGGAATAACCCGGTAAGAACTACGCCCAATCATTGATGGGAGGAGCCAAATTTCCACTTTTACCTGCACTTACAAGGGTGGTGAGAACCCATCAACATTCCAGAATCATCTAAATCTAAATTACGAATTGTCCCTCCCATGGAATAAAAATTTCCTAATTTCTTATAAAAGCTTCTTGTTCTATCCAAATAAAAATTTATTGTGTTTCTTCTTCTTTATTAATCTTATTACTCATTAACAGCAAAGTATTTAAAATAATCATTGCAAACATCACTGTTCCTGTTTCTCTGAATAAAGAAGTCGATTCACATAATTTTTACTTTCGTCAAAAATAGAGCAATCATCAAAAAATTCGAGCTAAAATTCTTGACGAAACTCCAACGTTTTAGACCTCAGTGAGTTCGAAAAACACATCGAAAATTATTCGTCTGACTGTAGCAAAGATAGCTCAAAATGACTTTAAACGAAATTGATGAAAATTAGCACGCAATATTTACACCAAATTTGTATATTTCAAATGCTGAGTAAAATCCATTCAGAGAAAATCTGTCTATCGAACTGTTCGAATATAAGTTAACATGATAACTAATTAATGAAGAGGGCAGTCACATTTAATATCTTTCAAATTTTGAGTCAAGTTTAATTAGATGTTGACCGTCGGAATTCTGTACTTTCAAAGATATCTAAACAAGATAATTTAAATACAGTTTGTCAAAAGAAATCATGACTAGTTAATTTCCATTCCGTTAAAAAAAAAGAAAAAGGAAAAAAGACAGTGTCATTTCATAATATGACGTAACCTTTTCAGAGCTAACAATTCCAAGTTGGTTTCCATGGCAACATCTTCAATGTCAAATAAATAATGGCACTGGGTAAAACCTGGAAAGCAGTGTTTTTCTACGATAAGAACAAAAATCAGACTTTGTCGAGGGTGAAGTTTTGGATCAAATGTCAACGAAATGAAGGTTTGTCAATAGAAAGACAGGTATAAAAAGTACGTGAGAAAAAGTAATTTTCCTCCTGAATAACTCTTTTTTTTTTTTGCTATGGCTTATTTTTTCAATCTGTTGGAGGAGATTAATAGACACATTTTCACAACTTTTATGAAACTCTAAATATTTGTTGTACAGGAAATTATTAAGGAATAGCACATCTGTAAAAATTGCTTTCTTACATTTATTTAGCTTATATACTGTTACATTCTTAAAATTTTTATTCTTATCGTTTCTTACAAGCTTAAGAATGTGTAATATTTAATCTCTTAAATGTTTTCTGTTTATCTGCAATCTATTTGGATGACACCATCCGTTTCAGGTAATGTGCTATCTTACTGATTCAATTAAGAATATTAGTGAAGTATGTAGATAAAGTGAAAGTTTTGTATGAAACTGCCATATTTTAGTATGATTTAGATTGAGATAATTCGATATTCGAATAATGCACTACCATGAACTTAATTTCAATTTTTGTTAAGAGAAACACAAAACAGATAAAATTTTATTTACATATACAATTTTCAAAATTAACTTTTTACTGAAAAGACAAAATATTAATCAGCCTAAAATTAAGCAATAAAAGAACTTATTAATGAAGATTATCTGTATTCTATACATTCCAGACATTTTAATTAAAAATAGAATATATGAAAAAGTTGGGATTTAAAAAAATATATGTTTAGTTAAAAAAGAGTTTTAGTTGTTTCAATAATTATTATCTATATAAATATTGAAAATCTATATCAATAACATCGAGCATATGCTTTAAAGAAATTTTCTTTTTGGGGAAAAAATATAACATTCTATTTTATCTGTATAATGTTTACGTTAGAAAATAAGAAAGCGTGGTTTTAAATCAAAAACTGGATTCATTTTATTTACAGTTTCTGAAATATAATATAAACTTTTGCAAGTGTTTTAAGAATGTTACTCTGATTAAAATTTAGTTTTTATCAAATTATCGCTAATAAATTCAAAGTTTTGAAAATTGAAGTCACCAAATCTTTTTGCGCAATCTTTTCACTTTACGCATAATGGAGCCTCTTTAAATAATCTAAAAATCCTCAAGTAAATCCGTGGGTTCTAAAAATAAGCAAGAAAAAATTCAAGGTTAAAAGAAATAGAAAATACATGATGGAAAATAAAAATCCGTGAATAGATATCTAACGTAAAATATAACTTTAGACATTTATTTCTTTATGTTTAGTGAATTATTTAAAGCATTTTAGCAAAATAAATAGTATTTATTTGAAATAAAGTTTTTATCCATTGACATAATCAGTTGAGAGAAAGATAACTCGTTTGAACGATTGATATGCATGATGAGAGTGCCAGTTCAGCTGAATTTAAAAAAAAAAAAAAAAAAGTCACAGAATATAGTTGGCTCATGTGAACAGAAAATAAAGGCGAATAAATTCTCACTCATGACGAAAGGCAATGTCACAGAATATTTTGAGGGGCGAATACGATGACGGAGCTATATCTGAATATTATATTTTATCTTCTAAATCGTTAGTTTTAAAGAGAATTTACATATTAGTGCTAAACACTTTGTCTATATGGAAGTATGTTAATCAGTGACAAAAGGCTTGAAATGAATAAAATAACTATTAATTTAAAATACATGTGAAATAAATCCAATAGTCGGTTGGGCTCAAATATTAGTCCTATTTGGCTTTTTTTCTTGCTAATGGCGATAATTGAAACCGTCTTTTCATCGTATCACACCCTCAGGTGCAACGAACATAGTCTTCGGCTTCAGAATTAACAGAGTGTGTCTTATTAGTACACGATATTATACAATATTTTGAAGATAATGACCAATATTTTAGATGCTACTGAATATTACAAAGACATCGTTACAATATTACAAAACACACCATGGTAATAAGGTTGGCTGAAAATTGGATTCCGCTAAATACTAATCCTACATGAAGGTCTTCTGCTCTCTACTTGGATGTTCTACTCTGATATTTGAAAGTGTGCTTTTATACTTGGAGTCCACCAGGCATGAAAGCTTCGAAAAATCTGTGCCTGATCAAATGTCCCAAGTCACTTGATATAGTCTCAAAATTGATATATATCTCAAAATAGTCCTCATGAAGCATGAAATTGAACTTTCATCTAAAGACATTCAAACTTAAATTAATAGATGGAAGTCGGGATATTTATCTCATTGATTAATAATAGCATGTTTATAAAGAAAAAAATGAAAAGTCTTATTCTAGAATTTCTTACGCTTTGTCAGGTATTATAAATCGTATGACTTGAACCAAAAAAGATATGTTGTCTATTCTAAAAATATCACGTTATTATTGTTTGCTTGATTCCTTTCTCGAAACACTCTTCCAATTTTAAAAATTATCAAAATACTCGAAAGCATCGTATTATATGTAGCTTAACACTTTCATGGAAAAAGACGATGTAACTTGTCTTCTAGGAATATTCGCTACGTGTAAGCGATGAGATAGCTTGTCCTCTGATCAAAGTTTTCCTGTATTATATTTTATTACTAGCCGGACTAAAAGGCTTGGACTCCATTGCCGTGTTGAAAGTGTTAACAAGAGGCTTCAAAGAACATAATCCTATAATAAAAAGAAGGTAATTTAAGACCTTGATGATGATCTTTTGAAATGCCCTGGTGGAACTGTTTTAGAAGGAAAGAAGAATTCAGTAATCTCTCAAAAAGTGCAACATTTTTCAACGGAAATTATTATTATACACCAAAGATAATGCGGTAACATTTTTCATATTAAATGATTTCCCTTACAATACATTAAATTGTAAGTGATAGGTATAAAAATATTCAATTTACATCGATTTCGAACAATTTACTCCTCTTCCATCATTCTTAATTGCATGAAATTAAAATGGAACAGTTTGTAACTAATAATCAAAATTACGTATATTTTTTATTTTTTTTACAAACAATTAGAATGCTATACTTGAATTTTTATAGTTACTACCGTTATGAAACTTCTACACTATAAAAATGTTTTAGTGCATAACCCTTTTTTTTCTAGTATGAAAAGATATGGTGTACTTATTTTCACAACAAAATACTGATTGATAAAACATGTGAAATGAAAGTTGCTATTATGGAAGAATCAACCTACGATACAAGAAAACCCTTATCAACAATATTTTTATGGAGTAAATTTATAGGATGCGTTACATATAAAATACTTTTAGAATACAAGATGGATTCAGGTATAAAGTACTTATGAATTTTTCGCTTAATTCATGTGAAGTAAAATGTTTTGCTTTGACAATCAAAAGGGATAAAACTGTTCTAAAGTATTCAACAGTTTGTATCACTATTTTAAAAGGAAGTTTAATATTTTTCTTACATAATAAAAGAAACGTAGTCATCGTTTGAGTTATTTCCATCAGTAAGAATTCATAAGGAAATTTTTTTTCCGATGTTTCTGAAACTTTTAAAAGCATGATATATATTTTAAAAATTTTCGTATTCATATTTTCATGCTTTCAAATGACAGCAAAAAAAATTTAACCAATGAAAGTTTTAGAAATCTTGGATTTGGGAATTGTTAAAAAATGATTCTAATAAAATTCACCTGATACTTTTTTTTTCTAAACTTTCAAAAACATGAAAAAAATCCATACTTACGAAAGTTTGCAACTTGAAATATATAAATAAAAGATATTTTGGAATACATCATAGCTATTATTCTTCTAGTCATTGAGGTTGACAAATGTATTCAGTCGAATAATGAAAGACATATACGCATCCGAATTTTTACAATGTATTCTTTTTGTAATAAAATGAAAATGATTCCATATTTTTAAAAAGAAATCTTTTTTATTTCTTTACTATGATGTAATTTTATTTTTAAAGTAATTTTTTTCAATCTACCAACTTTTCTTCACTTCAATTTTTTTGGCTTAAAGTTAATCAATAAAAATTCTTTATTGCAAAGTTTTTCTTGTATGCTTTTATGGTATATGGGAGGAGATGCATAAGAAATACTTTGTCACGCTTCTTTTAGTTGGTAATTTACTTTTATATAGCGACTTATCATTTATGTTTACATTTTTCACTGTTAAAAAAATGAAACATTTTTTTTTTTGAATATAAGCGCTTCTATCTCCATAAAATATTTTATTCTATAGTTTATTAGTATCAGTAAATTTTAAAGATAGGATGGAGAACTTAAATATTCAACTCTTGGTATACATTCATATCAATATTATATACTTTTTGTGATCATTTTAAGATTAAGTTATTGTTATTGCTATCGTATTTTTAAAAGTAGGCTTCGAGATTATGGAACAAGTATAATCACATATCTTATAGTACAATAATGTCAGTTTAAGAGAATTTAGTAATAAACACACGTTTTTAAATCCTTATTACAATGACAAATAATTCAATAATAAATTAGCGTTTAAAATATTTGTTTTGACACACAAAATACAATAAGTCCATATACAAGTAGATACAAATTACAGTGTCCATACATAAGTAAATACAATAAGTCCATACATAAGCAATACAAAATTCAATAAATCCATACATAAGTAATACAAAATACAATGTCCATACTTAAGCAATACAAAATTCGATAAATCCATACATAAGTAATACAAAATACAATAAGTCCATAAGCAATAAGCAATACAATAAGCAATACAAAATTCCAGAAATCCATACATAAGTAATACAAAATACATTAAGTCCATACATAAGCAATACAAAATTCAATAAATCCATACAAAAGTAATACAAAATACAATAAGTCCATACATAAATAAATACAAATCGACATGCCTAGACTAACTGATGCAGTAGTAGCTTCAATCCGAGATCGGCATATAGACTTATATAGAAGAATATGTATATGATCATAAAAGGAAAAAACACATGATAAAACTCCTAAATAAACGTAATTGAAAATACAAATTCGTGATTTCCTTAATATTATGTATGAAAGATTATGTGTAATAATTCTTAGTCAACGTGTAGCTCCCTTTCACAAAGACATTCAATGTTTTAAATAAATATTGTCATCTCTCACTCATAACTGCTACTTATAGGCGTCATCTTGGCGTTCGTCTGATACTTTTTTCTTTTTTTTAAAGAAATACAATGTTTCACATTAAAAAGACTTTTTATAGATGTTATCACTTAAAGGAACATTATCAAATTTAATAATATTTTGACGTGTGTTCATAATTAGAGATAAATATAAAGTAAACAAGATTTGGGAGGAGGGAGAGTTGACTATTTCAATGCTATTCAACTAAAATTTGAATGTCGGATTTTTTTTTTTTTTTTTTTTTTTTTTTTTTACATTTTTACAATAAATAGATATTTCTGGTTTGTAGAGATTGTATGAATCACGTCATCGCTGAAAAGGTGTTATTGATTGTTCAGACATCAATAATCCTAATTTTCCAAAAGCTGTGAATATTCTTTGTTCCCAACTCGAAATCCAAAACTTCGGGATATGAATTTAAGATATATGTAACCAAAAAGAGAGGAGAAACTTCATTAAAACACTTTCGAACCTACCAAAAAAGGAATCTAGACACCACTCCATGATCGAGTGGTGTCTAGATTCCTTTTTGGATGGAAAACAAGTACAAGAGAAAGAAGATTTTGAAGAGACAAATCTCACTAAAAATTTCTCATTGGAATTATAAATTCAATTTTTTAAATGTTTAATTTTTAACTGATTGTGGATACCCAAATAACCACACTTTATTGAAATTAGCAAAACTTGTTTCTTATTGCTTTAAAATAGCGGAACAATGTTAAATATAGGACGGACTTCATATTAATCAATATTTGGCTCTGATATAATAAAAATGGTTTTCATGGCATTAAAAAAATTGTTTCCAAATGTATATATATACCCGAAAGTTATTATATTATGAATATATAAAATATTTTAAAGGGCTTCTTGATTTTTTTAATATATAATAATATTTTTCACTTTTATAGATATTTGAACCTGGTATAGATATTTGAACCTGGTATAGATATTTGAACCTGGTATTTTCTCTATACATAAAAATAAATAATGTGTCATATTGTCAAATACTTAATACTATGGTGGTACTACACCAAATTTATAATTGCTTATAAACATAGAATTCAAACTTAATTTTCTCATAATTTCTCAATGTAAAATCTTCAATGTTGTTTTCACTTTATTGCGCAATATTTGACTTAAAATAGAAAATATTTTATTTACCTTTTTGACATAAAAACTCAGATTAAATGAATTCCTAATTTAAAAACTAATATTTTTGTGGTAGAATTTTAACTGTATCAATGCTTTAAATAACTTTGACACTTTTTGAATATTGCAATGCATTAAACAATATTTCTGTTATGATATTTAGTATTTTTCGATTTTCACAATGTTGATTAAAAATATTGTGTAATATAATGAAACTACAAGATATATTGAATATTCTAGGTTGATCAATAATATTTCTGCTTATTATATTCATCTTTTGAAAAAATTTACAGAAATGTCTATCAAAATGTTTACCAATTTTTACAACCATTGATGATTTCTAGAATATTCCTCAATTTCATTTTTCAGTATATTATATTCACCTCTGAAAATAATCTACAGCATTTTTTCTTAGTTCAAGAAAAATAAGTTTTTTCAACAGCTTTAAAAGTATTCTTCTCATAAGCAAGCTGTCAAGGGATCTGCTTATGAGTAAATAAACATTTTATGTAAGAAAATCATCCATGTAGGAAGAAACCCACTATGAGGAATCTTTTGTAGTATCTTATGAAGAGACAAAGAGGAGGAAAAAACCTTGAAAGATACCCATCTTTTTCTGCCTAAATTCCTGCGGGGAAGGTGTGCTTTTTTGCCACTCATAAAATTCTCAGAGAAGTGTGTTTCTCCCCATTCATCATATACGTTATGACGCTCAGGTTAAATAAGGATATTTTTTTTTATAACAAAATAATCCAACTGAAAAAAAAAGGATTTTTTTTAAGTTCTTAAAGACTTGCATGTTTACTTTTAAAAAAAAAGAACTTTTAGAATGAAAAAAAAGCATGACCTCAGTTTTAATTAACTTAGAGGCTCTTTCATCATGCTAGTTATTTTCTGACTTTAAGCAGCCTCCATTTATAAAAATTTTCTGGATTTAGGAAAGGTTTATGGAAAGAGCTAATTCAATGGTTTTTGCGTTCTTTTAATGAAAACTTTTCTTTTCAAAATTTAGGCAATAGTTTACGTTCTCTAATCAGTTTTTTCTTCACAAATTTCCTTTGTAGAATATATTTTTTTGTCAATTCGTGATTATTTCTGGGATGTTAAGTAACTTTCACTACCTTCATTAAGATTATATTGCATGTAGATATATCTACCTTATTATGGTGTGAGCAATTATAATCTCCTTAAGGCTATATCTACAAACAAACATAAGAATAATATATAATATTACTAGAAAAAATATTTCCTGATTTGAGGAGATGCAGAAGTAATTAAAAACATTTGGAGATATCTTTTATTCATCAGGATAATACGGCAAGATCTGACTTTTTATCTATCACTACGATTTCTCTTCAAAAATCATTATCAAAACGGAAAATAACCCAAAACGTAGCGAGGAAGAAAAAGAGAAGTTTCTGCATTTATATAGTTGTGTAACAATTGGGAAAGCCTTCTAGCGGCACCATCCAAAACACTCTCAGCCAACTTCCAGTCGTCAACAATGTAGCATGTTTTATTTGTCCTTGTGTGTGGGCGTGTTATTGCTTTGTGTAATTCATATTCAATTGTAACTAAGTGTTTGTGTTCATGCACTTAGCTAAAATATAAAATTTTTGAAGCTAATGGCAGTTTGTTCATTTGTTTGGTCAATCGCTTAATTACATGTGTAAAAATTGATTAGCTGATACATTTTGGATTCGGAACATGTTAGTCATTTTAGAGGAAACAGATCCCACATATATCCAAAATTATAGAAGATCGAATGATCGTAAATAATTATTTTTCGAACATGGATGAAATAAAATTACTGCAAATAAATGTTTATTTTTATGAAACATAATAAAGCAATGGTACATTTCTATTAAATATCAGCAGGGCCATAATTTTCAAGTCGGCATGCAACTGGAACTGACAGTTGTCTATACACGTCTATACACATGAAATAAAGTTTTGCTACGAATACTTAGCCTTTTAGTGTTGGTGAGCAAAAATTGAATTCACAGAACTTCGAGTTTTTTGCTATCCGACCGGTACTTCCGCCACATTAAGTCGGATACTCTTGAGAGTATTGTTTATAAAATCAGAAATCAACTATTTTTGTAGTTAATAATTCATGCAGTACATGCAAATATTTTTTTCCAATGAAATATTTGCCAATTCTCTATTATAGTTTAATTTGAATTAATCCAGATAAATAAAGACCAACATCATAAATAATTTTTATTATTCTAGAAATTGATTTATTTGTTTTGATACATTAGGATTCATTTCTGTAGATTGTAAGTAAATATTATTTTTAAAAAATCGCTGAATTAAATGGAATACTGTATGATTATTATTATTTTTTAATTTTTATTCATAAAACTTTTGAATAGAATTCCTAATTTTTAAATATGATTAGCATGAAATGTATCGAAATACATCACGTTGTTATCACCCTTTAGATATAGACTCTTTGTAAAGAGAATTTATAAGCTATACTAAAGTTTCAAGTGAAGTATAAGTCTAAGTAGAGAAATAAGCCATCACTTATACAGTTAAGTGAAATATAAGTAATGAAAAAATAGTAATTTAAGGTGACAAAATATTTCGTTTCATGGTTTTTGAAAACATTTATTGAAAAAATTGAGCTGCTAGTTGAGAAGATGACATCTTTTTACCCACCACTTCCTTTTTTCCCCTTAAGATTGGAGACAAAAACGGGCTTTGTTTTTTCTTTTCCTTATAATGCAAGGCATTTCTATTCTTTAAAAGAACTTCTAGAAGTACAAAAAAAAGCAAGTGAAAAGATAAAAAACTGAAAAAGAAATTTCGTAGAAATAAAAAGAATCAGATTTTAGACAATTATTACTTGTAAAATATTTTTTCAGTTTAAAAATAGACTGATAGAATTCTTTTTCCCAGGTATTGTATACAAATCTGAGTTTTTCTTAAGTCAGATTATAAATTTGCAACAAATGTTTCTTCAAATTACCCGATACTAGGTATTGAAATCCAGTATCGTGTAACTCCATATCATCACTATCATAATAAATAATCTCGACGTCATCATTATTAAATTAACAATAATTGCAAATTAAATGTATTGTAATTAATTATGAATTCGGTAAAAAACAGTTTCAAAATCATACTTCAAAGATTTGAAAAACAATTTTAAATAAATGGTATATAGTTGTTAAAAAGTTTCACTTAAATCACCTATTTTTTAAAATTCAATTTTTAATTTATTATGAAAAATATTAGAAACTATTAAATCAATTTTCTCAAACTCACTTGCATGTATGTTTGAGAAATAAAAAAATTAAAATTAATAAGCTAATAATTAACTCTAAACCTGCGTTCTTTCATCAATAACAAGGAAATGTCAGTAATTTGAATACCCTAGTAAATTAGTTAGTGAAATTGAATTTATAAACTTCATTTATCCATACGAAAGATCCTTAAAAGAAGGAAAAACCTTTCTATTCCGTAAATATTGTATCTAGACATATATATACTATAGACATACATAGTTTTATTTTAAAAAATGTTGAGCACCTGCCTGAAAACACTCATTTCTGTGCAACCTGTAATAACATGCTGAACAAATTTAATTATATGCCTATCCTCATAGAGTAATAGCTATGGCAGTTAGAAAATATCAATTATAAAAATTTTTTACTTACATGCATTATGTGCTCATGAAATAACTTTTCTATTTGCAAAATTTGCATAACATAGATATGTTCATTTTAAATTTAAAGGGACTGGTCTCAAAGTTAAATGAAAATTTTATTTCAGAAAAGAAATTTTATTCAGAATCTAAAGACTGTCAGGTAAATGTTCGTTTAATATTACATCACTCAATAATGATGACTTCAAATAAGTTTTTAATAAAATTTTATATTCACTTTTACATCAATACATCGCAATGTAGAATTTTTAAAGACAAGAAGATAAGTGTGATAAATCGGACATTTAAGATATCGCAGAAAAAATCTGGAATGGCGAGCAAGGAAGTAAAATTC
This sequence comes from Argiope trifasciata, assembly GCA_026543055.1. Lineage (NCBI taxonomy): Eukaryota > Metazoa > Arthropoda > Arachnida > Araneae > Araneidae > Argiope > Argiope trifasciata. Next base: position 439,726 of record JAPMOQ010063627.1, read on the forward strand.
TTTATACGCATTTCTTACTTTATAAAAGAAGAGCATATGAAAAAAAGGAGCGTTTGGGTATCTAAAGATTTTAACGGTAAGTAATCGGAATTCCGGCTTATCTGTGCAAGAATATAAATGTCCTTTTCCGAATTCTCCACATCTTTCTGGGTAGTGTGTCTACAGAACAGTTTAATGACACAAAATACAAGATCCTCACTTTTTCAGAGAATGAGACGAAATTGAAGCTACATATGTGATGTAGAAATTGGCTTTTACTCTTATTTTCCCTGTTTGCCTAATGTTAGCTTATGAATAGTCAGTTAAGAACTCAACATTCGAAAAGCGACAGTGTAGAGAGTATTTCGATTCAATAACTGGTCTCCATATGGCAGTATGCAATTACACAACTGAAACTTAGAATTAGACTCTACCTTAGGTAAAATCAAAATCTCCTTTTCGGAAAAATGCAATTTGGACAGAGGAACACTGCTTTAGAGGGAAAATAAATATTAATTTTCGAAATTTTAGAAGGGTAAAAATCTATTCTTCAAACAAGAGGTGGCAGTTTTCTGCATTAAGTATTCCTGTTTCCAGAATTTTTTTTTTCTTTCTTCCCAATAAATGCAGCGGTATACTGAATTGGGATTGATATAGTCAGTTTTGATTGGTATTGTATCTGAACTAAGGTATAAATTGGATCTGTCAATAAATACTCTGTAGATCTTTACGACAAATTCTAAAGATCAATTTTAATGTCACATATGATGAACTCGATAGCATATGAGAAAGTACTGTAAAAAGAATGCAACTTTGTATAGGTGACAAAGATTTTTTTTTATTACGGTATGAGTGCCTTCGATAAATTTTACAGCACTTCCAATATATTATCTTAATAATTTTATATTTCTATGAAAATTAATAAATGCTCAATATTTTTTTGTTATTCTGACATTTCGATAATCTTTCGTGACACATTTATTGATTCAAAGAATTACAACAAATGTGTCCCGCAGAAAAAAGTGATCTGAGGTATAAAACAAATGCACTATAATCCAATCAATTGATCAAATCATATACAAATGACTTTTCTAATAATCTATGAATTATCATCCATGCAATTCCTTTGAGTCATTGCTACTCGTATATGATAAAGTTACCATATACTTACGATACATTTACCATATATATGCTTTAATACTAATTTTGAGCGATAGTCTATCGTTGCAGCAGATTTTCTTTTCATCCATTCTTCCAATTGTTCTGATTGTTATTAAATCCTTTTGCCCATAATAATAGTTTACTGGATACTTTTCTGTTACACTGGCGCAAGATGTCACCAATGTGAGTTAAATGCGATTCAAATCGCCAAGCTAAGCGAATGACAACAAATGTCGCCAATATGAACAAATCGCGAACAAAGTAGCCAAGTGTAACTACATAAAATTTGACGAAATTTTGCATTTTTTCGTTGCTTCCATATAATTAAAAAGTACCGTTTATTTCAACTCCAAATACACACATAGTTTCAGAAGACATGCTTATTATTTCTATATTTAATGCATTTATCTGTGTTCTTTTCTGAGACTTTTTACTAACCTTACATGTAAGCATGAATTTATAAGAACTGTAGATTCATCAGTTACTATTTAAAAAAACTTTTTATCTCATATCTGAAATAAAATCTAATTTAAATAAGATGAATTTTTAGGTGACAATGTTTTTAAGGCAATTTCTATTCATAATGCTTAAATACTAAAAAGAAAAATTGATTACTCAAATTCGAAGTTCCAGTCCACCAAACACAGAAAACATTTTATTATTTCTTTTAGAAACATAAAATAACGATTTACAACGAATTTCGCTTGAAAAGTTCAGAAAAGCTTTTCTAAGAAATAAAAAGGGGTGGTTTCGAAGAAAAGTAAATGAAATTTCAGATCAAATCTTATTCGCAACTTAATCCTTCCGCAATTGCTTTAAAACAAGAAAAATGTCCAAAATTGTTGCTTGCAATTTCGTGTTACTTTTAAAGTTTCCTTAAAGGAGAAACACGATAAATATCTTTTCTTTCTGAGTTTAAAGCAAACCATTTAAATAAAAAATGAATGGGTTTAGAAGTCTTTTATTTCAAGTTAGAATTCACAACTTTTCGAAGAAATCTAAGTATTTTTCAATGAGGTTTTGATATTTACGAACTCGGGAACTTTTATGAAATATCAAGCGGTATCGTTAAACTTTTCATAAAAGAAAACTTCGTCTAGTTTCTTTTATGCAAACTAATCTTTTCATTTCAATTGACACTATTTACTTCTGAAGTATTATTGACGTATGAATATAGAAATAAGTAATTATTTAGGCATGAAAATAAATATTCGAAAATTCTACATCATTCGATGAATTATAAGGCAAATTTTTAGACAAGTGACTAATTCATTACCTTATCAACACTTTATCCCATATTTCCTCTGTTCAATTTTAGTCGGCCGATTTTTCGCTTTTACTAACTAAAAGCATCTCCTTTTTTAAAAAATAAATGAATTTATTTGTTGCTTATTTTGAAATGCTAAGAAGAAGCATGTAGCACTAAATTCATTATGTTTTTACTCGCATATTAAATCAATAATTAAATATATTAATAAGTGTTTTTAATGCAAAATAAAATTTTAAAAATACGATTGATAAATATGCCAAGTCTTTCGCATCTTTATATTACCATATCAAGCGAACGATTGATTGATTATTTCTATCAATTTATCAATGCATCAAAAATGTAAGCAAAACTATCTTTCTTCACCATTTAAAGAGGGAAGTCAATTCGAAAAGTGAAATTTGTACAGATGAAACAATATTTACCCATATTTTAATCGCATTTGAAATTTACACCGAAATTAAAATTAATACTCATTACCTATTTTCTAATATATATAAGTAACTTAAAAATAAATTATAATTATTGAAAACAGACAGTATTATGGAGGTACTATAGTTCTCTTTCAAAAAACTGGGTTTCTATTGTTTGATTTAAGGAATCTAGGTAAGGCTTTTTGAGCATACAAATTATATCAATTACAAATGCTGGTGGTATGGATTTTGACATCAAGTCAAAATCATTGAATATAAATTAATAGAGTTTATTGTTTTTACACTCACTCTTTACACTGCTGTAAAAAGCAAAAGATGATTTTCAGAAAAATGATTTTTTTTCCCTTGAATTTTCACATTTATAGCAAATTTTCTCAAATTTGGCTTTGTCTTTCCTTAATTTGGAGTAGAAAACGAAACAAATTATCGAACTAAGAGATAATTATACATTAATTGAATCTAAAATTCAAACAAACCAAAAACCGATGAATTACATTGCACATTAAGTGTGAACATTATCTATTTTGCAATAATTTGAAATGACCTGAAATTAAAATTTTGTTAATTGGAAAAGGATAAACTGTTATGAATACCGTAGCAGTCTAAAATATGGACCTTTTTTTTGAAAGATTTGGAAAATATATGTCTAATCGCCTTCACAGAAAAAGTAAAATAACAAGTAAAGCTTTTAGAGGTACCTTGATTCTGGTTATAAAAAATACTTCAAACATATTTATGAGATACTGTTTCTTTTGAAAAAAATCTTTAATGAAATAAATTGTTAATAAATTATTAGTTTTGAAAGCATTTACCTTTTTTTTCTTTCTTTAGTGGATGGTATTTATTTATTATTTCTATTAAACTGTTAGTACTTTTTCGCAAATATTAAATTTTTCTGATAAAGTTTATCTCAGATGATTTACTCAAACTAAACGAAATAAAAAGATAATGTTAAAAACTTTGTATTAAAATATTAGACTAACTGCGTGATAACAATGAAAAGTGAATTTTGTTATAAATTGTTACAAAGAAATACAAAAGAGAATTAAAAATTTCTGGACTCAGGTGCAATGTCTGGAGTTTGAAAAATTTTGTGCTGTAGAATTTTTTTCTAAATTCTATAAAAACATTTATTTGCCAAGAGAAGTTTGGCAGTTAGAATAACTTTTTTAAATTAATCTCATGTTGTCAAATATAGTTTATACAGGCATTTCATTCTTACTGGGCTAACTGAAATACCTTACTTAAATTATTTTTACGATGGACGTCTTTAGAATTCTAATCTTTTGAATTTGTTTATTTTAATTTATACTTCTTTTTAACGTGCTTCTGTAGCATTCGTAATATTTTAATGTTTTTTCTTTATATTATGATGTGGTAGCATTTTGAGAATTTATAACCACATATTTTTTCAATGAAAAATTATTGAATTAATATTGTTGTAACTTAACTGACAGTTAATAGATTTATTTCATTGCATTTTAATATCATAGTAGTGAGGCCATGATGTATTGAAATTTGGATAAATTCATTTTAAGGTGTTATTATACAATTATGAATTAAGAACAAAATAATAAAATATAAAAATAATAATAATATATAGTTTTAATATCTTAATTGAGTTATCCCTTAATATATATTTGGTAAATTTAATACCTTTTATAATCTAATATTTAGTAAAGTTTTTAAAATTTATCTAAAAATAGACGAGGCACCGAAAAATTAGCCATACTTATACTTCGTCTGAAAGACACAGACATACAAATACTAGATATATATACAGATAGATACCAAATTACAGATAGGTACCAAATTACAGACAGATACCAAATTATAGATAGATAAATACTAAATATATAGATAGGTAATAGATATACGAATCTATAAACATAGATAAAATATACCAATTTAATAAAACATTCGTAGGAAAATAAAAATATGCATCATATTTTTTCACTTTTCCCTAGCTTTACAAAAATTTATTACTGCTTATTTCCATTCCCAGTATTAGTAAATAACTTACTTGGTTCTTAAAGGGAACTGTAAGAACTGGTTGTTACTGGTCTGTAACAACTTTTTTCATATTGTGTATGCTTAATTATTTATTAAAATTATGATTATTTCTTCAAATATAACTATAATTTTTAGAGTATTCATTAGTAAATAACTAACTTGAATCTTGAAAAGAACTGAATGTTCACTGATCCGAAATAGATTTTCATAATATATAAATTTACTTATTTTCTATAAACATAATACCCATTTTGAATTCTTACATAAAAAATTATGTTTCCAATACTTACAGTTATTTTAACACGGTTAAAATAAAAATTCGAAAATATAGAAGTATTTTAAATTGTGTGAATTCCTCATTGAAACAAAATAGAAAGAAATTCAATCTAATTACACATTTGCGCGATAACTATTTAATATATTTTCTCCAATCCCTTACAAAACCAAACTTTACTACATCCAGACATATATCACTTTCTTGTGTTTGACTTTTTAAATATAGAAAAATAGAGGATGTTAGAGATTTTATTAAATTATTCAGAAATCAGTTATTGTTCATTAATTTGCATATAGATGTAAAGTCTGAGATTATATATAACTTAATATTACCTATTATACCTATAAATATTTAGTATTTTTGTGTTATCTTTTATATATACATATACTGTACAAAATACAATATATATAATTTATAAAAACTTCATTTACATTTATTTTATTTTCACGGACATTAACATAGAGTCTCAAATTTGTCAAAAAATTTCTATAAAGTGCATAGATTTATTAATTTAGTTGAAACTAATTGAAATCCATAAATTCAAACTACGTGAAAATAATAAAAATGTTTCGTTAAATTTATTAACATTTGACTGTAATAAATTATTTATCTCCACTAATAATGACTTCCTTATGTAAATTTTAACGCATATCAGTGGACTAACGGAGCATGGAATTTTAATAATCTCCCCTTAATAAATTAATCTTTCATATCTGAAAGAGATTATGATTTTTCACAATTGTGGCGGCAAAAAATTACCATTAAGAATGTGAATGCCTAACCATAAATATTGCTACCATGAACAGAACCTATGAAATGATCATTACGGAAATAAGATTAGATAAAAATGAATTTTAAAAGAAAGGCGATATATATGTTCAAACATTTATCATTTTCATTGGATGATTTTATAAATGAATTATATTTGCCAGAATTTACAATTGTATTAAAAACAATGATTAAAAGCAGATGATATTAAGATGATTTATCGGTTAAATGCCTAGACATAGTAGAGTAATAATAATTCTAGTACTTTTATTTTAATCTCAGGCGTATTGTTTTTCCTGTTTATCTATTAGATAAAACTTTATTATTACAAAACCTACTGTTTAAATAATTAAATTTATTGTTAAACTTATGACTATAATAGTATTTTAATGAAAATTTTACCGTTTATAATAAAGAATTATATTTGAAACTTATTGAAACATTTATAAAAACCGTATTCAAAACAGATTTCATCAATTCAAATCAAAATCTGATTTTACTTTTCATAAATAGCGATACATGAATTTGAAATGCGATTGTAATGAATGTTTACTTGAAACATTATACCCACTACTTTTAATTATCATTTTACCAACCTGAGCCATAAAATATTATTTCTTCTGCGTATGGAAAAATCTTTTTATTCTTATAAATATAGTTCCATAAAAACAGGACTTTAAAAACACAATTTAATCAATACAATAGAAAATATAGTTTCTTAATTTAATTATTTTCGTCTATTCAATAGTTAATCCATAAATAATTTTTATTTTATAAATCAATTTAGTAAATTTGATTCATTTCTTCGAATTCTTTAATGTGATATTTCAATAGTATGAACCAAAATTATATTAATTTCTTCATTGATAATTACTTTCTGAAAAACTTATGTATAAGGTAATTATGAACATGGTAGTATACACAATGTAAAATATTAAGACATTTTTTAAATGGGACAATTATATTCCAAATTGCGCAATTTCAAATATTAAATATGCCATGTCGATTATAAGCATGAAAAAAAGGGTCCATAGTTGTTACAATAAATAATTAAATCTGTATCAACTTTATCAATATATACCTAATTTCCTGTAACAGAATAATCTATAACATTGTTTCTATACAGTGCAGTGCAAATATTGTGAAAGAAAATAGTACTGACATCTGAAATAGGAGTATCAGAGCATTCTGACAGCCCACGCTTTAGCGTCGGGGTTTATCAAGATTTCCATAACATTGATTTTATTACATAAATTGTGTTAATTTTGCTTATTTCGATGCAATTCATTAAAATTTGGCCTTCTTAACAGAATTGCGTAAAATCTGGAAAATTATATATTGAGCAAAGATATTTCAAAATATCAATCATGAAATTAACTGAAAGAATATTTTTTTCTTCTGAAATCCTTAGTTTAAAACTTTTTTTATTCCGTTTTAAACATTATCTAACATATTTGCATCATAAAAGCTAATATTTTGATATAATTTTTCATGCATTAAGATAGAAGATTCTTTTATTAATGATTTACATTTAATCCAGGACTTTTTTTCTGCTCTTTGCTTTTCGTTGTTATTTATATGAATAATTCATGTGGTAAGAAAACTATTGACAGAACCATAAGCATAACAGATTTGGTGGATTTTATTGTTTGTCGAAACAACATTAAAAAATGGACCCTTTTTTTCTACCAAATAAAAAGATAGTTGCATAAGGAATGGAATAAATGAATTCTTTTGATAGTGTTTGCTCATGAATAATTCGAAATTATACACTGAATAATTAGTAAAAAGGAAAAAAAAAACAGTTAAACCATCAAAAACAACTGATATGCAATTGCCAAATGTAATCTAAACCTATTATCCTTACAATCGATTGGCGTTTTGAGAATAATATACAGTATTGAAACTCGTGAGTCTCGAACACGTGGCTGCGTTTGTCGACAAGGCATAGCTCCAGCTACACGTGTTCACAGTAGTCGAAAGAAGGTTGTGTTGAACAAGAGGTAATAGGAAATGGGTCTCTCGAAGGATGAAAACATATTTATAGTCGATAATTATTTCCGCTCATATGGAAGCAGTCGTAAAGGTGGATCGAGTTCGGATAAGGTATCAGACAAAACTTTAAGATAAATTTAATTAACCGTTTGAGTGCCAAGCGGCGCGATCGCGCTTCTTCTGTTCTCTTCTGAAAACTCTCTCGAAGCCCATAATCACAGCAGGCTCGGTTTTTCTCGATAAACAACTTTACGGTGACCTTTCAATCTTCGGTAAAAAAAAAAGATAAAATTGGACTAATTTTACATTTTATAGGTTTACATACTTGTATTCATATAAAAAATTCATTCAAATCGCTATAATAATGTAATGCAGTATGCTATGTAGAATAAACTATAAAAAACAATAATAAAATATTTGTTGAACGAAATAGCTGATAAAAAACGAATTTTAATTTGAATTTAACATTTGGATGCAAATATTATTAAAATTTACACACATGCTTGTGAAGACACAATGTTGCGTTTTTTTCATTTTGTTGTTATTATATAAATAATATATTATTATTATTATTATTATTATATATTATAGTAATTATTTCCAAATAAAACAAGCGCTATCACGCCACTTGGCAAGTTTCGATCTGGAAATGAGAAAGGCCCGTGGCACTCAAATGGTTAAACTGCTCCAGATAATACAGCTATGCAATCTGCTGTTACGAAATTTCGCCGTTCTGACGATATATTATATGTAATGTCATAGGAGAATGTATTCAACTGTGAAGATCTACAAAGAACTATACTACATTACTAGAGAAAATCATCTCTTTTCTCCAACCAACAACCTTTGTTTCAGGATATGATTGAGAATCTGCATGAGTAATATGAACACTGACTACAGCGAGGCAATGCACAGTCTGAATAACAGCAATTCAGTGGTAAATTAACTCACTAATAGTGTGTATTAAATTTCTTTTGATCGAATAATAAACTCAGAGATGACAACAATATAACTTTGATCAATTTTTCATGTCAGTATTATGCAATTTTGTTCATCTTCTCATTCCAGTTTTGTATGTTTTGGCGCCTACTATATTAATAATGTCATTCGATAATTACATAGCATTCTATGCCTTTGATGATAACTTCATTTCAAGAAATTGTTTCACTCTGCAACGCAATTTCTAACTCTATTTAATATACCACATCCTTTTATTTTGCCATTCACTTTTCCAGAATCGTTGCTATTTTTCTGGATTTATTTTAGAAGTCAATTCAAATGTGTTATCGAGGCAAAAACCCATCCCTTCAGCAAAAGAAGTGGTGAACTTTGCTATTCCACCATGTGCTCTTCACATTTCAAATTCACCACAAGGTCAAAGTTGTAAAGTCTTTTTCTTGTCTTTATTCGGTCTAGGCAAAAAAAGATCTGCAGATATAGAAGGAAAAAAACCTCTTTCAACAGAAAGTAAAAACTTTTCTTATCTGAAAGGCATATCACACTCCTGGGACAGTGCACCTGTCGTCGAAGGAAGAATATATTGTGCGCCTTTGAAATGTTTCAAATAGCATCAGGAGGAAATATTTTAGATTAGTTTCTTTTGGACTGTTGTTATATTCTTCTAAAATACAAATTCGAGTTTTAAGAATATTCTTGAGTGTTTTCTGTTTCCGTTTCTTTTAAATCGGAATGGGTTTTATGATGAGTAACCTTGATACAATAAAACATTAAATGATATTTTCTTCGTTTAGAATAATGTCATAAAGATATCGTAACAATATTATTGGACATTTTGTGCTTGTTGGGACGTAAGGATGAGATTGGATTGGAATTTGGTGTTTTATGGCATAAACGCCGGTGTCAGCTATGTTGCACCAAATATAAGGTTAAAATATGAAACAACGCAAAAAGATTAAAGTAATATAACTATTAATGGAAGATTTTAAATAATTTTGTAACTTTTTTTAAAGAAATCGAATGAAAACATACGGTTACAAATTGTAAGAAACAGCGTGAATCATAAAAAAACAGTAAAAACTTGGATTAAAATCTAAATTAGAGATAACATATCAATATTTTTTAGAAAAATAAAGTTGGGTTCGGTCATTCATCCAGTAAGCCTTTCAAAAATAAAACAGGGGCTTTAAAATAGTAAAAACTTGAAGAATTAAAATCAGGTCAGTTTGTTAAAACATAGTCTACAATTTGATTTTCGTTGCATAATAATCGTTAGAGAATAAGAGTTTGTAAGTATAAAGGGTGTGTCCAATTCAAAGTAGCGTCAATTTGACAGTAATAAAGTGCAGTAAAATTTTGCATAATAATGTAATTTAAATAGATGTGATAATAAAAAATCTTTTATTTTCTCTATATTATACAGAATTGAATTCATTTATTTGCTTGAATTTTATACACTTCCACACCCATTGACAAAATCTAACATTCTATGATCCTCCCTTAAGGGTGAATTGATGGTAGAAAGGTTTTTGAGTATTTTTATTTTTGCCATAATTTTAGAATAAATATATTTGAACAAAATAATTCATATTCATTTCAAAACTTAATTTTTTAATAAGATCTGTTAACTTTTTAGTGATCTAAGGGGCTAATGAATATGCATAACTTTATCTGATGGAAGTAAATTTAAATCTCTCATTTTAATGTACTCAAAATTTCAGATGAAAATTGTAGATTGATCCAAATTTAAAGATTAAATAATATAACTCGAAAGATAACAATTCCATAGTCTAAACCACTTCTTATCAGATAAATTCCTTTACACTTCATGTAAAATTATATTATATAAAATATCCCTCATATTAAAGTGAGAACAAGATAAATCCTATAATATGGATATATAATCCTATAATATCCTATAATAGATTTTTAAAAATGAAGAGGGAAATTTTCATCACATCGTCCTTAAATTCATTTCGATTATAATTTGAATGTAATTTATTTCAAGCCAGTTATTATCCTATGAAAACTCCCAACTTCTCTACTGAAAATATTCTTATTGCAATAATAGCTTAGAACATTTGGGATGAAAAGGGGATCTTCATTCCATGATTTGATTTTCTTATTACTCATCTAATACAAGTTATTACCTAAGCAAGTCAAACTATGGCTCTTGAACCAGTAAACCAAACAACTAAACAGCCTAAGCAAATAAACCTCCCGAGGTGCTCTCGTAACTGAGGATGAAATGCTTCCTACATGCCGTTTGGATCTTGCCAACACGATAGGTAAGTTGAACGTGAGGAGGGGGTCTGACTTCCCCATTGCAGACTGGACATTTCCTTCTGGGAGGGTTGTACCGTGACGGGTGCTGGACCTTAGGACACTACCACACTTCCCACCAGCGTTGCTGTAGCGGTGGTCTGGTCATTCTGTATTTATTTCCGAGTACATTCGGGCAGGACGGAGAGTCAGTAATATGGCTTAACTACTAAATCACAACTTTTAGGAACGTTGTAGCTGGTTGCATCTTCTACATCGTCTTCAAATCTCAGAACACTAGCCTTTATGAAATTAATGAAGAAAATGGATGGCGGAATTCTTCCGAAAAAACTAGAATATGCCATCGCCTTGCCGAGCAGGAGAAATTTTAATTATGATTGATATTTTTAACTGAATAAAATGATTTCAAACTAATGAAGACATTCATAAATCTTCAAAACATTACATTGTAACACATTTTGCTTTTTTTCGGAAAGTTGTACGCAGTTGTATAAAAAAGAATATTGTATAAGCATATCATCGAAATTTCATTTGATTTTTTTTAAAAATAAAATTCTTTATTAATTGTCTTTCATTTTGAAACAGAATTAACTATTTTTCCTTTAAAACAACATTAGAAAATATTAAATACTTCCCTGACTAAAGCACTTTAAAAGCAATTTCTGAATCATTCTTCGCCAAACGCCGAAACTCACATAAATGATTTTTGACATCCATAAAATATCCAATTAGAGGAAATGATTTACCGCTTATATACAATTTAATAAAATTCAGCGAACAGAATTGCCTTGAAACTTCGTCTTTTAGTTATTAAAACTCTGAATAAACTTTATTCGTAGAATACATTTTACACAGCCAATTCCTGTCAATATATTTATCATGGTGTCAGTATTTGTATCGCTCGTGTCTAGTTAGGCGATAAATTACTTTGGAAAGCAAATCATAAAAACTAAATATTTCGCCTCCGCGTGTACACTGGCTGTCGATAGAGTTTCGCCACCGACGTATCTTTAAGCTAAAATCTAGTTTAATTGAACTTAACGTAGGTTGCTAGTCAACAAGCCTAAATTATTTAATGGAGTATCTCTTCATTATCTCAGGGAGTTTTGTAACTTTAATATTAAATTACTTTTGATGCATACAAGTGTAGTATTGAGGTATAAAATCAATGATATTTTAATTTTAGATGTTCATAAAAATATTGATGAAAAGCATCGGACTAAAACTTATTTTTAACAGATTCTTGCCAAAAATACCTGCTTTTGCCTTCGAAAGACATTTTAGTTTTGGAATTTTACTAAAAAGGAAAATATAAAACTCATATTACTTGTAGATATATTATATTCACTTTTAAATGAAATATGGAGGGTTAGGGGCCATATTTATGATGAAATATATTGGGACCTGTATGGAGGGTTAACTTAATTCACAATTTTTTACAGAAATTGAGAAAAAAAGTTGAATGCATCTCTCACCCTTCAATTTCCTCACACATTTTTTCAAAACATTATTGTTGTTTCTTGTGGCACTTGTCGTTGGACAAGTCCGTTATTACAAAGACAGCGATTTAAACTGATAAGGTGAGTCTCTTGATTTTTTTAGGGACACTATCAATTGGCAAGAGTAAGACTTTGTCACTCGCGGCCCTTTTTATTGGGCAAACTTCATTCGTGCATTTTCATTTTACTCATCCAAAGAACATAATTTTGACCTGAATCAGAAAACGGTCACTTATGAACCTGTATCCCCAGGGGTATTACTCTAGACATGGTGGACTTTGCGACCACAATAGATTTATATGCTAGCCGCTCAACACCACACAAGGGGAATATTTGGCTGGAAGGTTCGAACTCGCAACCTAGCGGACACGAGTCCAACGCCCTACCAACCAGGCTATTCCGGGCACTATTCAAAATATTTCATCATAAATGTAACCCTTGAGGAATATTAAACTGTAATAAATAGTATATATTTATTACAGTTTAAATTCACTTATAAATTTGTAATTCTCCCACATTCACATGATGTGAATACTATAATTAATAGTTAATAAATAGTATATATTTATTACAGTCATTTCATTATTTATACAGTCATGGATCATATATTTATTACAGTCATGGATAATTTTTTATGACTATAATAGAAATTTTCGTGTAAATTTAGAATTTTGTAGATCAGACATTATTTTAAATCCCGTTGTAAAGTTTTTAAGCTATTGCTCTAACATGCCTTTAAAAAGTCATATCTACAATCAGTGGAACCACGTGCTGCAATGCAATAGGTATAACATATTGCTGCTACCATTAATAAAAAAGCAAATTAATCTACGATTAATAAAGGCAATTAATACAAAACCCATGTATTAAACTACAATTTTAAAGGTAAAAATATAATATCGAAATTTCATTTGATTTATACAATTATAATAAAACCAAATTTCAGTTATCTTGCACGTTTCTTTGTTAATGAAATGGTTCCCTATGTAAATGCAGTAGCAATTTAAAACCCTTCCGTTCAGAAAATTTCGTTAATTAATAATGATTTTAAATAAATCGGTTATTTTTGAATAAAAATTCCAATGTTTATTCAATTAATTCAACTCGTTCACTAATAAACAAAAATAATCCTTTTTTCCGAATTCGTGGATATCTTAAGCTTGGACATTTGCAAAAATCTGAAGTTATTTTAGAGATTAGCAACTGAGACATTTAAAATAAGCAACCTTTTTCCTTTTGATATACATGTTTCAATAATAATGTAAGATTTTATTGTGCTTGTACTGTTTTTTTTTAATATTTTAATCAATGAATTAGAGCAAAATTCATTCTCGTATTACTGGTTGTCTGATAAAACACTGATTTTGCAGAAAAGCGAAATATTTAGATATAGTTTACTTCAATTAATTTCAAAGTGCTGAAATATAAACAGGTATTTATTTCTTAAAAGTAATTTGAGAAATAAAATCTTTTGCATCCGTTAATTAGAAGTTACATTGTGAAATTCGTTTTTAATCAGAGCTTTTTTTCAGTTACCGATTCTGTTCTTCATTAGTTGTTAATTTTAGAGAAAAACTATGTGTAAGTTTTGACGTTGTGGTGATGTCTTAATGAGCCAATAATAGCCACTGAACATTGGTGATCACTTATATGTATATATATAAATAGCAAAGTCACAAATTTGATCTCTACATTGGCGCCTCACCTCAACACAATCCTCCACAGCCTCTTTGGAAGACAGATAGATCGATTTCAAGGATAAACTTTTTTTTTTACTTTGATTTCTGAGTGCCTCAAAGTTTTCTTTTTCAATAGAACATTATCATAGAGAAAACGAATCACGATTATAAAATTTCAAACACACTAATAAGGCAATTTTATCCTCTACAAAACGAGAGTAATATGGATCAAAGTGTCAAAAACGTCCCTTAAGGTAAGCAGTATAAATAATCATTTAACTATATTGCTATAAGTTAGAAAGACATGGGAACTAGTAAAACTAGAATTAATAAAATATATTTCAATACTTTTCCGTTATACGAAGGTAATGAAAAATCCCTAAAAAGTAGTCAAATAATCATTAGTCGTGAAAAGTGAAAAGTCTCCAAAAATACATCAAATTTCTGGTTTAAACACATTTTCAGAGCGCTCGCAAGTGGCGACTTCGTTCACATCGGCGATATTTGTTTTTTCATTCGCTTCGATTGGCGACTTAATTCGCTTTTGGTTCACATTGGTGACATCTTCAAACAGTATAAAAAAGTACCCCTATTTCATAATTTTTTAAACTTTTACATTTTTAAAAATTATTTTTAATATTTTCATTATTATTTTAAATGCATAATATTTTAAAGCATTCATACAAACTGAATATAAAACCTAAAACAAAGTTCCCGCAATCAGTAAACTGCAGTATTATTAGTATTAATAAGGCAACGAAGAAAATCTGTATATTTCATTTTATGAAGTTAACAATGACTTTTCCTTACTTTTTGCATTCATTTGTTGTTCTGACTTTCCAGTGCATGATTTCTTAAATTCCAATGTATAAATATTTTTTAGTATGATAATCTTACATGTAAAATAGAAAAGTGCAAAAAATAATATTTATATTCTTAATTCTATTCTAAAATTTCATATTTCTCATCTAAAAGCTATTCTATATTTCTCCTTTAAAAGTTCTTCAACGTTTATCTTAAAAGAAAATTAATATATATTTGTAACAAGAAAAATATATTATTAATCAAATTTGATATATAGTACATATTAAAGGATTAAAGGAAGTTTTATATTATTCAAGAAATTTATTTTTATGATGTTACTTTATGCTATGTTATGTGGCATTTAATAATGAACAAAATGAAAGTCCCGTAGGAAACATCGCTTAATTTTATTTTAAGAATTCTTTCAAGCAAATGCAAAACTGGTATAGAAAAAGTATGAAAAAGAGTTTCTAGAAAAAATATGCTTTGTTTCATAATTCAACACTTTTTCATCCAAGATATTCATCTTTGTCAGCAATTTTAAAATAACTGCCTTTAAACAGTTGGTTCCACTAGAATTGCATATTAGATGTTTATCGAATTTTTTTTGTACTCTTAACAATCATTATTTTGTACAATAGTCAATTCTCGTACGGTATAGAACAAATGAAAATTTATGCCTTTTTTTATATATTTTTCTCAAAAGAAAACAAGCATAAAAAAATTGGAAAACTTCTTGAAAATCTCAGAAACAAATTTTTTTTTCATTTAGTAGGTAGTAGTAAAAATAGCATGTAATGTATATTCTCAATTAATGTTAATTCTTGGTTTTAAAATAAATTTTTATATAGAATTTTAAAAAGCAGTTGAATATAGCAGTCTGTTAAATATTCAAATTTTAGCAATACCGTCTCCAACTGGGCTTAAGAACAAAAATAGATCATATACATCAATAAATAGAAATTATCTGTTTCATATTAGAGTCAATGTTAATCCGAAAAAATTAGGTATTTTATATTGGTTCATGTATTATAATTATCTATTAATCTACTTTTTATAATTCTTTTTTAATATCTTACAGCTCTTAGTAACAGTATATGTCTAACACAATTTAAAATTTTACTTTTAGAAGCATATTTTTAGCTACTTTAATTTTTCGTGCAATAATTTGTTATACAGTAATATTGTTTGAGAAATTTGATCATACAGATATCTTTCCAAATATATATATATATATATATATATATATATATACAGTCGAATACGGTTAATTGGACCACCCTGTAATCGGACCAGCTGGTTATTAGGACCAAAATGATCGCGTCCCGATGGGGTCCCATTAACCGGAATCGACTGTGTATATATATATAAAGCATTTAGAGAAGTCATTTAATTAATTGGTTAAAATTTGTATTTTGTATCCTGCACGTTATTCAATATCTATTAAATACTTTAGCTAAAAAGTGACTTCCAAATTACCAATATTTTATTTGTTAATTTTATTAATATTTCAATTATAAAGCCTGTTTTATCATAGATTACATATATATTTACGAAAATCAACTTGCATATGAATCCACAGAGTAAGAAAACATTTTTTATGAACAAACAAAAGTTTTAATTTTTATATTTCCCTACAGTTTCCTTTGGCGTTTATCCCGATAGTCTTATAATGCTGGAGGTTTATTCCCCGTTCTTATAATACGATACGTTAAACTTTTCAAATTAATAGCTACTTCTAAAATCACCTTATGTAATTGTTGATTTCTTTATGACCAACCTTCATACATGCTTAGGAACATCTATATGAAGAAGCTAAATCAAAGGAATTGGGGAAGTTAGAAGTATTTCGTCATGCAAATTCTGTTCCTCAAGAATAACTGAAGATTATTCTTATTTATCGCTAGGTGAAGGCTTTTTTTATCTACTCATTATCTAATTGATCCGATAAAAAAACATGAACAGTATTAAACTTCGAGCTCTTATTCAAATACTACTAAAAATATTATATTTGTCGAGTATCTAGGAATATTATGATCCTAGCGTTTTCAATTATATTTACTCTTTTGAACCCTTTGAGGCCGTATGTCTACTCTTGACCAATACAGCAAAGAAACATACTAAACTTTTATTATATCCTAGATGGAGATTAAAATATGACAAATACATCAGTTTAAACTTTCTTTACAAAAACAGAAAGAGATAAGGAACTTATTCATGAGTCCATGAGTTGGTTCCACCCCTTGGTGACAACGAAACAGAATATTAATAGTGCAGTCTCTGACCCGCAATGAAAAATTTAAGTGTCGGAGATGCTAAACGAATTATTTTCTCAACACTTGCCATCGAAAACTTGAACTTCACAATAGATAATGTTTTGAAAAATACCACCCGACAACGAATTATAAACCATAATTTTTATAATGAAACACTGCATTTAAACATTATTGTGTTTACAATATCGAAATTTAAAAACGAATGAATAAATTATTTTTTTCCTTCGTAATATTGCATACTAGGCATTACCGCTCACTCAACGAAAATTCTAACGGCAACATTTACGTCCAAATTTAATACGATTGCAAAGGATTTAAAGCGTAACTCTGTATATTATGCTAATGGCTTCATTATCTTAGTCTGCTAATGATTAATCCAAACTTCATCTAAAATAGAAAAGGGACAAAAAAATTTCTCTGATTTCATAGAAAAGTTGAATAATCCTAACAACTTTCCTCCCGAATAAATTTTACGTATGCATAATATAATCTTTACGGATAGTATAATCGAAACTGTCATTGCCCATAATTGTAGCCATTCACCCCTCCTCACTCTTGTTCATCAATTAAAATGTTGTGATTTTTTTTTACTAACAACTAGCTTGTGTCAGGCATGTAGCCGCCACAGAAGAAATAATATAGTAAATAATTTGAAATTTGAAATAGTTACCTTGTTTGATTATAAAGATAGGAAGAATATTTTTTTTCTTGTCGACAACGAATGCATTCATTGAAACTAAATGACATATAAAGGAGAAGTATAAATAACATTTATTCTATTTTTTTTTTACTTTATTATTCAATTGCTTTGAATTAGACAATTTTTTTTATTTTCTCGTATTCAGCAAAAAAAACATTTCTTGGCTGTCCAACTCGTGAATATATAACATACAACTGGCCATAACATGACTTTCCTAGGTTCAATCCGCACTCTTGAAGAAATGGACCTTGCGCCTAGTTGATGGTCTCGTAAAATGCAAGTTGTATGAGTCATTGCACTTTCAAATCAAAATGCCTGCCAGTGGGAAGAATGGGAATGCTTGGAATGAGTACATCTTCTCCATTTGACTTTCTGTTAAGAATAATTGCCTCGATGGCATTAGAAATCAGTTTATCATTAATTAAAATTTTTAATCTACAGGCTTTGTTCCCCTAAAACTTTCTCGCATACTCACTAATAAAGCTGTTACCTCATAGAACGACTTACGTTGCGTATAATAATTAATAAATATTAACGCCAAGAGAGAATTCAGCATTTTTACAGAATCTGAGGAGTTATTTGGAGGTTAACCCTGGTTAATAGCTGCAGTAAATAAATCCAAAAATATGTTTTATATGTTAGATAAATAAACTATGCTTGCACTATATATCACGCAAGGGCAAGTAATAAGTTGACGCAGTCAGATGAGTCGTTCTGCATCATATATGGTACGAACAAAAAAAATCATTTTATGTATAAGATTTCCTCAATAATGAATTTGTTAGAACATCCTGTCATTCAAAGTCAAATATGGTCTTAAGACTAATTAGAAAGTAATCAAACTTCTTATAAATTGCTCTAATCGAAGATTCAAATGTCACAGTAAAATTATTTGACTAAATTTTAGTTTTCTACATTGTTTTCCCTTTCAGACAATAATGTTTCATCAGTACATGAAGTTCTTTCGTTCCCGTCTTCCAAAAGTAACAGTGCTTATTCGATTAAAATAAGTTTTAAGCACAGTATGACATAATGAAATAAAAATTTAGTTTAAAAGTTACTTTAAATTCAAGATAATTTCTATTTGTTTAGAATTTCTTCAGACAACAGATTCAGGCTTCGTTCATGAATATAGTGTGGATAAAGCATTAATTAAATAACCATTTAATTTATTAATTGATGTAGTCAGAATGTAAAGGTGTTATTGCATAGTAAAGGAATAATGAACTACTCTCGATACATGTAGTGACAACATTAGCTGAGAAATTAGTGTGCTACAAATAATAAAATATGTATAGGGAAATTCAAATAATTATTCGGTGCCATCGTTGTTGTAGTAGGAAGGGATTCTAAAGGAGTATTAACAACCTAAATCGAAAGCAAAATGTATGAATTGCATAATTTGTTCCAATAGAAACAAAGGAACTATTTAAGTGCTACTTACTTAATTTCTTTGCAATGAAATTAATGCAAATCTCAAAATGATTTACAAATTTAAACTCGCAATTTTTTCTTCTTACTCCATTTTTCCACTAACGATTAGTGCCATTCGTAGTTAAATGGAATATAAGAATAATTTTCGAATTCATATTTTCTCTGTATTTTCAATACTTTTTTGGTAAAGCTAAGTTACACATTTTGCCTGAGAGGTACTTCGAGTGATTGTCACTGTATAGAACACAATCATAATTCCTGGGCATATGTATCACCTCTATAAGGGCTTCCATGTCTTTCGCAAATTTCAGTGCAAAATAAAATATATATTCTCTATCCTATTCATTTATTATCGCACATATCGTGCGGATTTCCCCTAAATTGGAGTATACTGATGAAAACAGAAGGAAATTGTAAATGTTGAAAATTAGCATTAGATGCAAGTAAAGACAATTTACAAAAAAAAAGATTCTGAATCATATTTGTAATAAAATCATTTTGCTGATTTTTATAATAAGTGATTCAATAGCATGTATTGAAAGAATGGAAAGTTAAATCCGCAAATGAGTGATACAGTAAAAACAAGTCTTCATTTCAAGTTACAAAAGCCATGAGAATGCTGTAAAAATTACAATAACTGGACAAATAATTGAAACTATAAAACATATTCACAACCCTTATGAGGTAATTATTTAAAAAATTCTCAATTTCGACCATTTTTTATCGAAATTCTTTCCGCATCAGAGCTTATTATCTTAAAATGTACCACGCTAAGTGGATGAAATTTAAAATGCTATTTTCACACTAAATTTGTACATCTGAATAAAATTTCTGAAGAAATCTGATCGTGTACCATTCCTGTTAATGTGGCACAATCCTCCAAAAAATATATTTATTCACTCATTTTGTTAATGTTATTAAACAAGGTTAAATACAAACCGCGCAATAAATTATATACAACAAAATGTGGGGGATCATTGCTAATGTTTAGCTCCTATTCTTTACCATTTACAGTTCTTTACTGTTCTTACATATCTCTTGCTACTTCGGTACATGCTAAAGAGTTATTTTCATTTATAATTTAAAAATATTGTTCATATTGCTTCTCTGAGTAAAAAAATTACTGGAATTGATTCTAAATATTAAATAAATATTAATGAATATTTCTTTAGCTCCTCATTTATATATTTTAATATTAAAATGAAAGGTCATGCAAATAAAAGCAAATACAACTTATAAAAAATGCTCTCTTTTTAAGTGACAAATATAAATATTTTTTCATTTTTACTTTTAAAAAAAGGGCATTCTCTGTACATTCTGAAATTACAGACAGATTGTAGTCATTTTAATAAATTTTACAGAACAGAAAACAAAAGTAAGGTCTTTAGATAATTTTAAAGAAATGTTTTTCACAATCATATTTTCAATTATCATATTTTAACGCAAAAAATTCCATTTGAAAAAAAAAGAAGCAGACTTTTACGCTTGTATATTTCAAGACAGATATAAGTTTTTATTATGAAATATTTATTTATATAATCCAATTTCAATTTTTTTTCTGTTTACTTCCCTTCAATTTTTTATTTTATTTCCTTTTTTGCAGATACTAATATACTAGAATAACAATAAAATAACTTCTCGCAAATTTCTTTTGAAGCGTTTTATAGCTGAAGTGCATCAAATTATTTTCAAAGATCCTCATAGGACAGCAATTTAGAAAATATTTTTATAGGAAAAAGTTTGATTTTACCATAGCTTTGCCTGTAATGAAAGCAACGCTTTTAAAAACACGCAATAATAACTAAAGAAAAAAATCAATGGTAAATACATTGAAAGTCTGTCAAATGGCAGTTTCCGTTATAAAATGAGAAGTCCATGATATTTCAAAAAAAATTGAGAATTTATTATTTTATTTATATTTATTTAATTATTTATATCTTATAGTATAATATATTCATATCTTTAGGATTATTTTCATTTCAATTATTCTTTTACAGTAACAAATATTTTTTATCCAAAAAAGGGCATACGTTTAACTTATGATAAAACTTTAGTCAAAATAAATTTGAATTTTAAATGTTTTGTAGAATTATCTTAACAAGAAATTCAAAAATATGAGGAAAAATCTGATTTCATAGGAGAAAATGTCTGACATAATTTATCATATAATTCCCTGATTTTTAACTATATCTATAAAATCCGTCACTTAAAAACTACATTATAAGAGGAACGCTTCTGAAAGAAGTTCTCAAACACTTTAGTTAGAATGCTGTTATTTAAAAAATACCACATTATTGACTAGGTTTTACAGTTGTGGCAATAATGAAATCCAGGAACGAAGAAAATAAAGATTTTAAAGAGAATTGGTCTACTATACATAGCTAAAAGTCATATTTAAATTATATATCAGAAGTCGTAATGAAAACAGAAAGGTTGCCATTTTTCGACAGAAATTTTATTCTTTGTTATAATTTCAATACCTTTTAGTGAAACCCTTTATTTATTTTATTACTAAAATCATCCGTGATACACCATAATTTTCTTCCCAGGATATTAAAAAAAGTTCTCATTTATCGTTAAATTTTGGAATCGAAAAGTAATAGCTTTAAAGTTTCCAAGCAAGCGCTGTGAATATTATCAGTCTACTTAAACTAAATTTCTAACGTCAGTGATTCGACAACCCAACTCGCAATTAGTTCAAAGTCCAGAACCAGAGAAGAATTTGTAAACACTCCAACAAAATTAAATATTACTCACTATTCCAGACAGCTGAAGTAGCGCCCTCTAGATCAGTAAATTTTAGATACGATCAACCAATAACCTGTTTTCAGATATTTCAACTATATTAGGTAGATGCTTATAGGAGATCTACCTTTAGCAATAGTTCTCATGACAAGATATCAAAAAAATTTCTTCAGTTCTTTACTAATCATGGTAGCTAGAAATCAATTCCTTCCTTCACAAGCTTTTATTCTTGGTATTATATACAAATAGCACTTTTCTCGCGTTATCTTGTGAACAGACTAACTAGAGTTGCTTTGTTTGGATTTTAACTGGCTTTGAATAAATTGATAGAAACGTAAAAATATCGGGTGAGTTCATAAATGACCTACCTTGCTCAAAAAGAATGGATATGGTAAGAGAAAAAAGTGAAATTTTAATTTCTTTATAGCTTTCTTAATATTGAGGATAGAAAACTAGCTTTTTAGAGCCTTATTAAGACAAACAACTTTTGCACTTAAAGTTTTTCGATAACAACAATACCTCAAAAGTTAAAGACGGAGAAGTGATTTTCACACAATAATTTTGATCGTTTATAATTTATATTGTCAGATAGTAACGCAGATGTAAAAGAATCTTCTTGGTCTACTAGCTTGCAGAGAGGATATTTTTTTACCTTCTTTTAAAAAATGATGCTGTAAATTTGCCCAGTGTATTGTATGTCTCATAAATAATTGCTAAACAAATTAACGAACAATAATTAGGTGGTAAGAGTTTTGTTTAATTTTATGATTAGGAAATTATTATTATTATTATTAATTACCACTTGGACCCATTAGTTTTTCTATAAATCTTGACTTTTCGGTAATGCTGCTGCAATTTCAATATCGGTGGCAAGTAATATATTATTGCTATGAGGGAAGAGATTTTTTTCAGATGGTAGAATTCTTCAAATTACAAGGTTTATTCAGTTTTTGAATTTAAATATTGCCTAAGAGCTAACAATTTTATTTTGAATACAAAAATAATCTTTTTCTTTGATTATTCAGAAAAAAATTTCAACTTTTCAAAATTATATCGTAGAAACAATTTTCGAGGATTTAAGGGTTAAAATAAATATTCACTCTTTTTTTATTCTGTATATTCTACCTATTAGGATTTTTTTAAATAAGTTTCTGTGGTAATGGATGTTGAAATAATTGCACAGTTTTAATGATTAAAAACGAGAAAAAAAATCTTAATATTTTTTCAAAAACAGTTTTTAATGACAATGAATAATTAGCTAAAATTTTATCCCATTAATTATCGTCATTCGCTAACATTTATTGATTATAGCTCTTTAACTGGTTTTTATAACTTAAATTTTTAAAAATCGTATATGTGTTTGCTGTAACGCCCACTAAATGCTAATATAACATATATATGGCATACGCCTGTTTACATCACGTAGTTATCAAAGGTTAATTTAATATGTGATAATCCTAAATTGTTCTATAAATATTTATCTGATTTCAAATTTCTCTTAAATAAAGGTTATAATAAAAACTAATATAATTATTTTAAAAAGTAATTTTCCCATCAATAAAAAAAATTTGAAAATAATCTTTTGAATTAATGAATTAATTATCTTTGAACATTAGTTGAATTTGAATGAATAATCTTTTGAACATTAATTGAATTTGAATGAATAATCTTTTGAACATTAATTGAATTT
>JAPMOQ010063627.1:473812-520777 GCA_026543055.1 Argiope trifasciata
CTTGAACTAAAGAAATGATACTCATCTCTAAATGTTCATATATTCGATTTTTTTTTATCTAATCATTCAGCATATTACGTCGTAATTCAATAAAAATTTAAAAGAAATTATTGCTTAACGTTTAATCGGATTATTTACCAATGCATATTCTTTTATTTCTAACATTTTGAATTCTTTTCTGTAAATAAATGACGCATCTTAACTGTAGTATAGCAATAATACAGTAATAAGGTAATTAAAAATCAAAATAACAAATTTATTTATTATTTTTGCTTTAATATTTACTTTTCCTTCTTTAATGAATTTTTTGAAAACAAAATATCAGTTCAGTGTTAAATCTGTCAGTTTTATGTTAGTTTCTTCATTCATCTATCTTATGAACACAAAAAAAATCTATTTCGTAAATCCATAGCTTTCTAGGACAGAATTCTGCTAAATTTTCGTAATTACAGTGGACAAATATGGCCAATAAAAAGCTTGTATATTTACATATAGCAAAATGCGATATGTTTACAAAAGTACGGGCTTCTTATTGGCTTAACTGAGACATTGCAATTGTGAAAAATTAGCTGAATATTGCCCGAATGCCAGTAAGAGAAGGAATTTTTCGTACCTAAAGAGGGGCTTCCAACAAAGTTTTGCCCCGATCCCAATTAAGCTAAGTCCCTACTAGTTGCTCAAAATTACCGTTCTAGTTGTAGGATAGTATATAAAATTTCTATTACGTTTAAGAATTATGGCGTTTACATGCTGCTGAAAATACACACAGCTGCTCAACTATATCATAAATATGTTCAAAAATCATGTATATACTTTTATAATATGTAAGGATATATTATAAACTGCTGACTAAAGATTCCTGGATTACCCTATCACTCCCACTTTTCAATAACAGACAATTATGAGGCTTTGATAACAGATAATTATGAGGCATTCTAAGGACACAAAGTCAAAATTCACTTAAATATATATTCGAAGAATTACATCACTGGGAAGTTCTTACATCGTGACTTAATTTTTTATGTCGTTTGCAATATTAAGTTTATGTACAAGATTAAAAACAAAGCCTTTAGGTGCTAAACATGCGTACCTAATTTTATCTACCTAGAGTTTTTGAATTTTGTGATAATTCTTTTTGTTTTGTTTGTTTAACTGTGAGGCAGGCAAACTTCCTGTGAATGAATTTTATTAAAAATTTGATAGCAAAATTTGATAAAATTAAGCCGAAAATACAGATACTGAGCATTATTCACCGAATTCAAAGTTTTTTCTTTTATCATACTCACAGACAGATTGACCGATATAATGCTAAAAATGTTTTTTTTTTCAGAATGAGGAGGAGATAAAAGTGAATATTCGTCAAAATTTCGTGTACGAAATTTTTCACAATTACAATATTTCCTCTGTACTTCGGACACGATAAAGTCAAAAAGCATGGAAGACAATTTTTGAAATGCCAAAAATATTTCATCTCATATTTTCTAAAATTTCTTTTAAAAAACTTATAAACTTGGTTATATTAGTCTCGGGCATACGTTATTTTGGATTTTGATCACTAAGGGCATAATTATTTTGTATTTTTTATACTTTTTTCTTCTTCTAGATAAAAATAATTATGTATGTTTTAAGAAAATCAATAAGAAACTTCTTTCTTTTATTTTTTCGTGTTAATATTTTTCCTGGTTTCAACTTGTGAATGTTTTATGAAGCAAAGAGTAATCCTCAACTCTGAAAAAGAAAACACACTTCTTAGGTGAAGATTTCATTCGTAGTCGAGATGTTTTTAATTAAATATTGTTGGCGGATGGCTCGCCTGGTGCATCACCTTAATTAAGTTAACACGACTTTCTTGAGTTTTTAAGATTCACATTCTGTTTGTTTCAGTAAAAAAGATTACTGTTTCAAAACAAAAATTACTCTGTAGTGAATGGTTTCAGTTTCAGAACATCAAATGGGGGAAAAAATATGTTTAGGGTAGTAGAGTCCACTATTTAGACTTTCACATTCCATTCGAATTTTGTTCTCTCTACTAATCATAAGTATATTTTATTATTGTTTAGATAGTTATTGAATCTTCTCGTATTAATTTCCCAATTCAAATTAACAATAGGTCTTAACAACTGAAGGTCTTTGTGACTACAACAGATTTATACGAACACCAACTACCACCACACAGGAAGATCTTCGGCCCATAAGGTTCGAACTCACGACCTAAGGGATGCGAATCTAACGCCCTACGAACCAGGCGAATAATTGCGAAAAAAATTTAATAGAATTTTTTTATTAATTTATGTAGTTACTATATCTTATATATAGATTATATAGTTATATCTTATATATAGTAAATATATATTGTTTATTAAGTTACTTACAAATCTTATACATAGTTTATATAGGTACTATATCCTTATATAGTTCCTATAAGATTTGTAATATGTAAATCTTATTTAATGCATCAATCTTGGCAATTTTCTGAAACCGAAATTTACCTTGTTATGAAACTTGCATTTCATTACATCATGTCATTTAAAAGTGACTTTGAAAAAAAAAACTGCCTTAATTGGATTGGTGGAAATCATCTGGACCGTGTTGAAGCTGTTCAAAACAATTTGATCAAATTTTATTTGGAGTCGAACATACTTTTGCTTTGATTGTTTTTGTGCGAAAAACATTATACTGAACGTGACTGATAGGTCGAGGGAGGGGGGAGCATCACTAACCCTTACCACAGCGATGTCTCCTCTCAGGCACCATTCAAGGCAATGTACCCCTTTGTCATTTTATTTAATTATTTTCTTAAATTTGGACAGGTAAAAATACATAAGATTGGCAATAAAAATTTAGATTTATTTCTCTGGAAAATTCAATTTCAAAAAATTCAACTTCAATTAATTTTTTCAATCAATAAATAAGTTCTCTTATGCGGCAAATATTTATGCATTGAATTACTTTTCAGGGTACTAAAGGTTTTTTTTTTAATATAGAGTTCGTTTTTAGCTTTACATTCACTAACTAAATAGCATAAAATTTTTTACATCGTCTTTAATTCTAAAGGTTTATAAATTAACAAACGAGCATGATTAGAGAGAGTATATTCATTGTATACCTTATAAACAAAATATTCATGGCATAATTTTTAAAAACAGGGGATAATTCATTTATAAAGGATATACTTAAAATTTATGCTACAGTTCTTATTTCACATTACCCGTAAATATATATTTTTTCGGATATTACCAAGCTGTAATGCTTAAATACACATAATAATTATAAATTAATAGTTTGATAAATTTGTAAGAACAAGAAATTGATTGATGACAAATATTTCAGCTTTGTAACGTTTGTAATTAAAAAAAATTAGTGTATTAAATTACTTCAAAAAGATTGTTGGCAGAGATCCATTTACCCCACTACAAGTAAATTCAAAAACATTGCCTCATCTTTCATATGCATTGAAATCTAAGCTCAGAAATTGAACTCATTTGTGAAAAAACGACGAGAACTAAATTAAAATATTTCATTATTTCCATATTATTTTTATTAGCAACGTATTTTATGTATTGAATACAATTTATTTTCTTATTCCTTTGTCTCAATATACAACAATAAAATAATCTCTTCCTCGTCAATTCTAAAATTTTCTTTCTAAAATGTTTTATTGGTTGAAATAAATCATGTTTTTTGCCACTTTAGATTTAAAAATAAATTGGGAAAAAATTATTTCTTTAACTTTTTAGTTATGAATAAACTCACCAGAATAAATAAATAAATTATTTTCTCAAAAACACCTAAAACAAATTCCTATGAAGATATTTTTTTCTTTTTTTTTTTTTTAATTCTTGTAAAATGTCCATGCAACTCAAGTTTTAAATAACATTAGTAATTGATTAGTAATGCAAGATATATATTATTTTTATTGCTACAAAAGGCTTTGCATGACAGAAACAACGGTAAATTTAATTACTTGTAGCAATTATTTTCATGATATATATACACAAAGCATTTCTTACACAATTAAGAAAAAAAATTACTATAAAGATACTCCCAAATGAAACGTACGTCAATTAATTAACAGCGGCACCGAAGAATAATTAAATTATCTTCCAAAATTTACTGAGTTGTGTCAAAAAAATACAAATTAAAATTATGTGGAATATTGTTAATTGCGTTATAATTTTGCATGGGACATAAATTTTCCTATTTAATAAAGACGTATACCTTTGAAAAAAAGATGACAAAATTGTTCTTAAAAAGAAATCTATCAGTACAGAATAAATAAACAGGAAATGCCGTCGCAGATGTACTTGTGTAGTAATTTAAGGAAAACTTAAGTTATTTTCCATTTAGAAACGAAGATAAATTAATGTCGTTCTCTCTGATTAATCTGAATCTTTTTTTTTACTTCAGATGAGAAATTAAGGTTTTAGAAGGTTTGCATTTGAGACATAATCTGAATATAAAAATGAAATTCGTCGTAGGATGACTTACTCACTTGACGTTTGTGAAAGAATTAACTAGAACAAGTAATAAAAAAAATCCAACGTCAATACCTACTTCGGTCAACAAAGAAAAAAATTATTTTATTTACTTTTTATTAAATAATTACAATTAATATGTATATACATATGGCAGAATCACAATATGAAATGCAAAATAAAAAATATTTTCAAGTGATTTACACGCTTTGCTACTGACGGTATTCCTAAATTTATATCATGCTAAATATCTTGCATAAGAGAATTTTTTTCTTTCATATAAAAGTACTTAATTTATCAAAAAGTTATTGATTTTCGCAAGAACTGAACTCGCATTTATCACCTTCAAATGAAAAATACTAAAATTCTTGCATTTTACCGATTAAGCCACTGCCTGGTGACTTCAATTTTTATTAAAAACTGCTAAAACTACCTAAAGTTTTATTAAAAATTTATTAAATCCAATTAATATTTGAAAAAAACTGTATTAACATCAAGAACCATTAACATGTTTAAAAAAATGTATTTGAACGTACGTGTATGGTTAAGAAGTACTTTATTAACGGTTCGAAAATTGAACAAGATATTAAATAAATACAGGGAGGGAGTGAACTAATAGTAGGAATTGAAAAATAAGAATATTATTAGAATGTTTTCCTATTTTCAAATGCAAGCACTTTTTTTATTTGAGCATCCTTTCTTTGCATTATTGTATTTAACATGTAATATCTAATTAAAATGTGTTAAATTTACATTAAGCGCTTTCAAATCATTGAAAAAAAAACAGGATTATTTATGCAAAATTCGTGGATTACGTTTAAATATATAGTTCAAAGATAAAGAAAATAATTTGCAGTGTATATATTAAAGATTAGCTGTTTATATTTCATTTACATTTTCTTCGGTTATAATTTTAGTTTTTACCTTAAAATTAATAAAATCCTAGAACTTTTAAATTAGTTTGCTTTTTACATCAAACCTATATATTCTCTTTCTAACTATTAATTTAATTTAAATTACATTTTTTGTGTTTAAAAAGGTAATTTTAATTAGAATACCGATTAGATTATTTTTCGATTTTTATTAATTATTCTCTACCAGAGATTTAGTATGTTGTCATATCACTAAGACTATTGGATAGACAGCCTTAAACAATTGCACAAAAAGTCAAGTGGAAAAATTAGCTTAAAGTGATAATGCAATATAAAAGATTCAATGTCAACTTCACAACTGAACGAATTATGAGAAATAATAAGCATTTGGGAATGAAAATAAGCTTTTTAATAACCTAATCGTTAAACTTTGTTAATATTTTTTATTAATGAACGCCCTGTGCTTACAAAAAAACTTCATTGTTATTTAGTAAATAAGCATTAAGAACTTAACTATTTTTAGGTACATACATAATTCAATTTAGTATGGTTGGTGAAATTTTGCGATTACCTTTATCGAGCATATTTAACGAAAGTCAAGGAGTACTTCTGGTTATTGCTGTTTTTGTAGCAGCTGCCCATTAAAGACAAAGTGCTATGAATATTATTCATCTTCCTTTATATTAAGTTTTTCATCTTCAGCATTTAATTGTAAAGCTTTAAGAGCTTGTATACACCTCTCCATTATATTTAGAACAGCCAATAAATAAGTAGTAGCTGCAATTATTTAATCAGCTTCATAGCGAAGGCAATAAGGATAACAATCACACTACTGCTTATATCAAGTATATATTATTAGTTGGTTCTCAAAAGAAATCTGATTTGTTACTATTGTTTTTTTTATAATTAATTCGACAGAATAATGGGCTTTACTGTAAGTAGATATAAAAAAACCCATCAGTTTGTAGTTTTAGTTATATTAATGTAACGTTTTAAAGCTATTTTGGAGCGAAACTTCTAATTTTGACCAGCGGTCAGATGACGAGAACGATACATACTTGCTTCCCTCCAAACTACACCAGCAGGATTTAGTTTAGTTTAGTTATATTAACGTCCCGTTTAAAGCAACACGAGGGCTATTTTGGGACGGACCTCGTAATTTTGAACCAAGATCAGATGACGAGAACGACACCTGAACTGGCACCCCCCTCTCCACACCACATCAGCAGGAAGACATTTGGCCTCACAGATTTAACGTGTAATAGACCCTCACACACGATGGTTCTTCGGTGGAATCGAGTCTCGAACCTGAAACCTTCTGGTTTCGAAGCCGAGACCTTACCACCAGGCCACAGCGGCCCTCTACACCAGCAAGAGAATGTTTTGCCTTGACTGATTTAACGTGCATCAGACCTTCTCACACGATTGTTCTTCGGTGGAGTTGGTTTTCGAACTGAAACTCTTAGGTTCTGAAGCCGGGACCTTACCATCAGGCCACCACGGCCCCCCCAAAACTGAGCAAATATTAGGCTTTATCCAAAGTTTTGCCAATACCACTAAGTTTTCTTTATGATTAATGGGAGCGCTTTGATTGGATAAAAATTTTCATAATTTATTAAAAAATATTTTTCACTTTATTTTTCTCAAATGTTGAAAACTAAATAAAAAAAAAGATTCCACTAATTAGAAAACTAATTTACATAAGGAATTGAAAAAGTGAAATTATACTGTGCGAAGTGACTAAGAGCAATTTGAAACATCAGGAGAGCATCAGGAAGACATTCAGGCCAGACAGATTTAGCGTACACTAAATTTATTTGTATGGTAGCTCTTCGGTGAAATTAAGAATACTCAGGTCCGAAATCCAAGATATTACTAACAGTCCACCGTTACCAAATTCGAATGTTAATGAATAACGAAATAAAAATGGGTCCACACTTAATTTGAAAAACGTGGTATGAGTGCGATAGAATGTAATTTACCATTCGTTCGCATTTAAGACAATTCTGAGGCAGACTGAATTCAATTTTGATTAGTTAAATAATTTCATCTATCAAATTCCTCTTGTATTTTAATTTATATAAAAAGGATAAAGGATAAGTAATTTCAAATAATTTTATTTTTATTGTTACTGCTTGCCCATATCTGGTGTAAGTTGTTACAATCGATTAATTTTGAAAAATATTTCAAGGGCTAAAATCTACGAAATTATTGCATGCATTTTTATGTATACATTTAATGTATAGTTAATGCATAAAAATAAGCAGTTATAGTCACGGAATCGTGAATACATTTAAGAATATAAACATTTCTCCAAACATTTTTATAACTAGCCTCCGTCTCTTAAAGACATTTTATTATTCTAATCGACTCCACAAACCAGCAAAAAAAGAATAAGTTTTTTTTTTTTTTTAACTTTCAGTTTCTTGCCATTTTATTTTTTCTGCGATTTATTAAGCTTCTAGGAGAAAATATAATCTGACAAGTTCTGCCAGAAAAAGTTATAACATATTAATTAAATTATTATTGCTAAATTCATTTGACAGTTAGATTGCTAAGAAAAAATTATCAATTAAACAAATGGAGTCATAAATTATAAGAGAAAAAAAATCTCAGGTCATTAAATGGAATATAGAAAAAAAAATTATTCGGCTTGAAGTATCTATGAGCAGAATGCAAACGGTGGCGAATTGGCTTTAAGCCAATTTTGTTTCTTGCTTATAAAGGAAATTCATAAAAAAGCGGTATATTGTTGAACATCTATTCACAGCAAAATAACAAGCTAACAATAATATATTCTGATGCATTGATCTGTTTAAATTCTTTTGTTTTATGATTCGCGTGCACATTTTATAAAGTTAAATCTACATAACATCAAACAAAAAGGTTGAATTGAATCAAGTTAGCGATACATTTAGCTAAAAAATTTTGTTTCGATCAAAAATAATTATTAATTTCCTGAAATTTTAACTAGAGTAGCTCATGTTAAACTGAAAAAAAAATTCTACTTAAGGTAATATAAAGCTGGTTATAAGAAAAAAGCCGTAAAGCAACAATGAGGATTTTAACAAAGTAAATTTAAAAAAACATGAAATTTATAATAAAATTTCAGAGAATACTGCATTTTTCTAGGGTTCGGGTACAAAAGTTGCCTTTGCACTTTTTTAACGAAAATATGGATAAGAGAAATAGAAATATTTATTAATTATCAGTAGCCTTTGTCGACCAAACGAATCGATGGCATTTTCTAAGTCAATGAAAACAAAACGAATAAAAAGAAAATTTCATCTCAGATAAATTTGTTAAGTAATTTTATGAAAACTCTTAAGTATTTTATTTTATAAAAATAAAGCTAAGAAATTAATGGCTTTACCCTGATTAATCTTAATATTTTTCTTTTGCTTTTAATGTGAAACGAAACAATTTTAGGTTTACACTTCTAACAAACTCAATAATTAAAAAATTGAACTCGGCAAAGGATGGCTGTCTCATTCGATATAACAGAATAAATCAACAAAAATGAATATAAATGAGATTATGTTTTGTCGTTTTTATATAAAACTTTTTAATAGATCATAAGAAAAAAAATTAAATTGTTTTTTTGTGACTACACAATAACTTAAGGCCTTATCACACGATGAAATTTCGCCAGCTTTTTTCCGTTTCTACCCTCAAAAACCGGTCAGGCAAGTTTCATAATCGACAACTTTATCGAACCTGTTCGAAAATGTTATGGGAAATATTGTCTGCAAACGAAATTCAACCAATCATGTGAAACTTTGAAGTGACGTCACTTTCCTTGTCGTTTGCTGACGGAAAGTGCCGAAGATATCTTGCCGTGTGATAAGGCCTTTATTTGATAGTGAAAATTACTGCCTGAATGAAATGACTTGAAGACACCAGTTGTCTTTTATGTGGTTTGTTGGTTAACATCAAGAACAGAAAGCACATGATTACACCATAGTGTAGCAGGCCTAGAAAACTACACATAAAATTAATCAGAAGAGAGTAGAGAACACATTCCTAGCATATGAGTCTAGTTTCCTTCGACTAGGGAAAAAATATACTAACATCAGCACTGAGACCACGTGATATTTACATGATTGGTGGCTGGCTCCACCCAGGAAGACCACGTGGCTATCAAAATTCTTAATAGATCGTCCTCTCTTTGTACTGTTATTTTATTTCATGGGTAAAATCTAATTTAAATCTGGTGAATTAACGTTACTTTAAAAGCATTAAAAAAACACCATTATTTATGCAAAATTGATGACTAACGTCAAAATATATAGTTCAAAGTTGAAAATAATTGGCAGAATATTAACTTTACATTTTCTTTTATTATATAATTTTAATAAAATCTCAGGACTTTTAAATTAGTTTTTTTATTTACATCAAAGTCACGTATTTTCTTATAATTATTAGAGTAAATTTAATTTTTATTAAAGTGATATTTTTGACTTTTAAAACAGATAATATTAATTAAAATATTCATTAAATTATTTCTCGTTTTTTATTAATTACTCTCTATTAGAGATTACTAAAGGGAGTTCAGAGGCCAACAGACAACAACCTAATCAGGAAATTTTAATAACTTGAAAGAACTACTGTATATTTTCATATCACTGCTGCTATTAGACAGCAAGCTTTAATTCGGATTTAAAAAAACTGAGTAATAAGATGTCAAGTGGAAAGGTTAGATCAAAGTTGTAGCAGAGCTGTATTAGCACAAAATATTTTATGATACATCCATGACATTCTGAATTTCGAGAAAGATTTTGAAGATATCATAACAATGTTGCTGGGCATTTCGTGCTAGAAAGGTATACAAACGATTCATTATCTGTGTCTGTACTAAACAAGGCATGAGAAAGGATATGCATTTGGAAATTATTTTATTCGAATAGTTAATCGTGAAATTTCCCAAGCAGTTTTTATTAATAAGAGTTTTATGTACCTACCTAAAATTTGTTATATAGCAAATAAGCATTAAAATTATCAATAATAATTATATGTACATATGACTGATTCGATTTGGTATGTTGGTGAAAAGGTCTTGTAAATTGGAATACTAGGATGCTATTATCGAAATTGAGCATGTTTAAAGAAGCAAGATCTTTATTAATTTATTCATCTTCAGCATTTATTTGCAATATATTTACTGAGAATTGACATGCATAGCTTCATTATGTTACAAGAGTAGTCAATAAGTAAGTATCTATTTACAGAATGATAGATTAAATCATCAGCTACATACCGAAAACGATGAGGGTAACAATCTCTTGATGCTACCTACATATACTAGCTGCTTCTCAAATGATCTTTGATTTCTTGTAGTTTAATTATTTCGACGCAGTAAAGAAAAACCGATACAAAATAATGGCTAAAAATGAAGATGTATCCAAAATTTTACCAATGCTACTTAAAGTCGTTTTTGATTAAAGATCGTGCTTTACATAGATAAATGTTTACGCTTTATTAAAAATCATTTTTGGCATGGTTTTCAGCGATAGATTTCCTTGTTGCAATGAAATTCGAACCGTTTTCTTTCGGTTTCATCAAATATTGAATAGCTTGATTATCCACC
This sequence comes from Argiope trifasciata, assembly GCA_026543055.1. Classification (NCBI taxonomy): domain Eukaryota; kingdom Metazoa; phylum Arthropoda; class Arachnida; order Araneae; family Araneidae; genus Argiope; species Argiope trifasciata. The sequence goes on from JAPMOQ010063627.1 coordinate 484,747, forward strand.
GACGCTGAGAGCTAGGTGGAAAAAAAAGATGAATTCAAATATTCTCTTGATTACCAATTTAATTTACATGAGTAAAGATGAAAATGAAATTATACTGCGTAAAAAGATCAAGAGCAATTTGAAACATCAGGAGGATTTTCAAGCCAAACATAATTAGCTTGGCCGTGGTAGCCTGGTTGGTAGAGCATCAGTCTCGTAACCGAAAAGTAGCGAGTTCTGTCCTCGTCTAGGCCAAAGACTGCCGTGGTGGCTAATGGAGTCAGGGTATGATAAATAGGTCATGGCTGTAAACTCCCCCAAGTTCCCATAACAAATTATACCTCTGGGGGTGCTGAATCAGGGATGAGTCGGTCTCTGATTTGGATCTAAATTCTGACTTGCAAATGAATGGATGAATGAATTAGTTCGACCGCCCTCTGTGTGTGCTATGTGCTGCGTCTGTGTGTGCTGCTTTGCGTTGCAGCTGCGTCAAATGAATCTGATGACTTTGCGTTGCTGATGGAGAGATGGCTCCAAGAGAGCTGTTGAAAATTCATGACGTCCGAGGTCATCAATTTAGCGTAGGTGTTGGCGGAATTGTGCAAATACGTAGGTTGAGTTCCGCCAAGGATTGAACCTGCAATGTTCGGTTTTTGAAATCCAGTAACTTATCCACTATACAAAAATGGCCACCAATGTTTAGTGGTAGTTACTGGCTTATTAAGATGTCACCGCAAATTAATGTATAAAAATAAGCTGTTCTAATCATGAATATATTTTAAAATAAACATTTTTCCAAAAACTTATACATCTAGTTCTCTATCTCTAAAAAAAACATTTTCATTTATAACTTTCAATTTTTCTCCACTTCACTTTTTTTCTTTGATTTTTGAAGCTTCTAGAAGAAAATGCTGTTATCTGCTAAGTGCTGTCAAAAACACTTTAAGTATTGTTATGAAATTCTTTGGACAGATAAATTGTGTGAAAAAAAATTATAAATCAAACAAGCGGAGTCATTAAGTTATAAGAGAAAATCACAAGTAGTTAAACGGAATACAGACAAGACGTTTTATTCGATTTGAATTAATATTAACATAATGGAAATGAAGCCAGTTGGCTTTCAGCCAATTTTATTTCCTGCGTATAAAAGAAGTAATAATAATGTTGAACATAAACATCCCTTCTAAGTCAAAGAGCGACCGTCCCAAAAAATATTCTTTTGAACCGATTCATTTAAATTGTTTCGCTTTGCGTTTCACCAGTATAATCAATAAAGTTATTTTTATATAATCTCAAACAAAAGGGTTGAATTGTATCAAGTTAAAGATACATTTAAACAATATTTCTTTTTCTATAAATAATAATAATTAATTTCTTACATTTTAACTACAATAACTCATGTTAAACTACAGGATTTTTTTCTTCTAAGAAAGAATCCTAAATTGCTTTTTAAAAAGCCGTAAAGCAGCAAAAGTGCTTTTAACAAAATAAATAAATAAATAAAACCTTGACATTTATAGTAAAATTTGAGAAAACAATTCGCTTTCCTAAGATTCTGGTATAAAAGTCGTCCATACATTTTTTAACGAAACGATGGGTAAGAGAATAATAATAAAAGAATTATAAAAACATTTGGTCGACCTCGTTATTGACCAAACTATTCATCAGGGATAGTAGTCAAGCTTTACTTCAATTAAGTCCGTTATACTTGATTTTTACTGTCTTCAATAAAATTTGTTTGAACATAAAATAATGAAAAAAGTTTCAGTTTTATTTCACTAGTTTCCTATTTATTATGTTTATTGCATGACCATTTCAAATATAATCAAGATATATTGCCGTTGAAACATAACTGTTCAAGCGATCAATACTCTAAATGTTCATTTTCTTTTATGGAACTCTAACTTCATTTGTTTTTTCCTCATGTGAGCTGTGCAGAAAATAAAAAGAATTTTTATTTAACTTTCAATGATGATATTAACCTATGATATTAAATATTTGATGAAAACTGATTAAATTTTATTATAACAGTGTAAATTATCTTTTTAAACTGTGCAAAAAAAGGATTTTTCTAAAAACCATGTAAAAACTTCTTAACAATTAAATTCTATTAAAAAGATGATATTTGGATTATAAAATGATCACTTTTGTACAGTAATAATTTAGGAAATTTTCACGGCGAAGCAATCAGTTTAATAAATTAAAAATTTAAAATTGGTTCGAAATGGACATTCCAGCTCTCTAAAATATTTTGAAGCCCTAGATCAAAGGGTCTAGAGTATGTGTCTACTGATTCAACAGTCAGACACATACGCTGATGCTGCTAATAATTATTAGAAGAGGTATCTCAAATTGCAGATTATTCAAAATGTCTGAAAACTTGAAACCATAATCAGTCGCTGGCATGATACTGACCTTATCACTCTGATTTGAAATTGAAAGCAGTCTAGCACAACCATTCACCGAATGAATAGAGCAATTAAAGTCCATTATTCGAATATCCCTTATTAATTGACAATAGTAAAGCAATGGAGAAGGATATTGTCTAGCTGAAAACTCTCTGAATATCTTAGTTTGATAATACAGGAAATAACAGTTGCATGAGATGGATATCTACTGACTTTGCAAACAAAATATCCTTTTCGAATAGAGATATAAAAAAAAGAAAAGTAGCATTTCTTTTTTCCTTTAAATTGAGTACGGTCCTGGATTTCACGATTTAAAAAACATTTAGAAATAAATGCCCTTTTTATTTCTTTTCTCAACTTTCCACCGTCTTTTTGTATCTTTTACAAATAAATAAGTATAAGAAATATTACTATTGGTATGTTCTAATAGTAATACTTCATATTATCTAACAAATGTTACGGAAAGTTCGACAACATATATACCCAACTTCAACCCTTCAACTTCATGCTCTTGTGATGCGAAAAATAAAAGGTAATCTACAATGGCATCCTTTTCGCAACATTACTTCAAATTATTTCCTTTTTGAAAAGAACCTTTATATCGAATTTTAACCTCTTAATTACTTTGTTTTATTTTTTAATTAGATTATACCATCTGTCTTCAGGAATGTGCCATTTTATTGACTGATTTGAGAATCGTTAGAATACTAGGCATTTCGGTATTATGTACAAATTTATATAGAATTATGGTGTCTTTGTATGATTTAATTTCATATTATAACATCAAAAATTGGTACTTACATGCAAAAGGGACCCGAAGTGTAAGGGGATGTTTAATTAATCATGATTATAAGGAATCGGAACATCAAAACTAATAGAATTAAAATATCAGATATAGTTAACTAATATAAAAGGAAAAAATTGAACTGGTATCTTTATCTTTGTTTAAAACTAGATATTTTCTTCAGAAAAAGTATCAATATATTAAAAACATTAATATGCACAAAATTGTAGAGGATTTTACTACTAAGTCAGTCAATTCACCTCTTTCACTTGAAGTGAGTTTATGGTGTGAAAGGCCTCAATTGAAAACAACAACGTTTATGAAAATTAAAGACGACGAATACACACACACGAAATGATGTTGCTTCTACAATAAATGCCAGGACTGGGCACACGGCAGTTCAGTACTCGATTAAGCTCTACACAACGCTCAACTATTCCGCCATTACTTCATTATCCTCTCGACGATTCGTTATATGTCTGGAACATCAACTCATCTAACTTCATTGCAGCTATCGTCCTTCTAATGTTCAAGGGAAGCGGGCCGAGAATTTTCTTGGCCAATCAGACGTATCTTAGTTCCTAAGGGGTGGATTGCTAAAATTCTCTAAGTTTCCAGTAATATCTATTTGTCGCCAAAGGCGCCAAACAATAGTCAAGCTTTCAGATCACTGACGCGGAATTCTAGCAGCATTCAATACAGATGATTGTAAATCGGTCTTTCCGGTAGGAAAATGATGAAAGGCAACATTAAAGGTTTGTAACAATATTTTTGTTGCAAGAGAAAAAACATGCAAAAAAGCATCCTTCGTTTCAAATTCCTAAATGATTATATTTCAATTGCATTTTTTAATTTTCCAATTCCAGTAGCTTTTACGCGACAAAAAATATATTCTTCTGTTAATCTTGTCTTTTCAATGGTTCTTTAAAATACTTTTAATCGTATTCAGCGACAGCCCTCCTTAAATATGCTATTAGGAAGTGAACTGACTCATTTAGCCTATTTTCACCTTCCTTGCCGATACATCAAAGGTGTCCACGAAGCTAAAATTCATTTCAATGAGGTGTATCTTCATGGAAAGAGATTGACTTTTTTTGTGTAGATCACTATATTTGTATCTTTATCTCCAGTGACTCGATCATTCAGTTTTTGATGTTAGATCAAATATTACATTATCGATTAACTTTCAATCTTTATTTTGGAAGCTTCATGAGATAAATGGTTTAACCACTTTTATATCAATCGACTCTATATAAAGTTTGCGTTTGAAAAAATATTCTACACTTCTAATCCCTAGCTGCATTATCTTGGAGATATATACCTTTGTTTCTGTTTCTTAAAAATATGAGAACTTAACTCGACAAAAAAAAATACCATTTAATCATTTTGATAAAAATATGCTGACATTTTTATTAGCTTAACTAATTAATAAACACATGAATCTAAATTTTCATTTATCATTTAAATTTTAAAAAATTCCCCTTCTAAAATTTACAACATTAATTTTCTTCATCGCATTTTGAAGCACTTTGAAAACTATTAATAATTTTGAACGAAACTCGTTTTGTTTTAATTACTTGATTACATTTTTAATTTTTTTTCAAAAACTCCTTTGCATGTTCAGTTTCATTAATTTCTAATCTAATAGTTGTTCTGTCATTTTTTCACTCCCTTGTTGTGTTAAATTTATGAGAACAATGAAGAATTTATTGTTTTTATCAATTTAGTTTTCCAATAGTCATCTTATAAAAAATACTCTTACAATAAATTTAAGATATTATAATTAAATTGTACAGCAGTTATTAAGAGCATTTATGTTTCAGAAGATTTATGAGATTTTAACCACAATGTTTTGTGCTTATTTTATTTATCAAGTTACATTTTACATTTTTGTGCTGTACTAAAATCTAATTGTAATTAAATCTAATTCTAGAGGTAAAATAGCCTATGGTATTCATAAAACTTTTAATTCACTACCTGGTGCAACTGGTTATTATTGGAGGAAAGTAAATTATTCATCGATGTATAAGTTTTAGTTATGTATGAGCTGTTGTTTTAAATTTACAATTCTGAATTCATATCCAGATTTGTGGTTATTCGATATTTTACCTTCTAATTATGTATAGGATTTCAGTTATTAAATGATGAACAGTTTTATATGATTATTACGACATTCTCAACTGGGAATCGCTTCTAGCATCAAATAGGTAAATAAGCCAAATAACAAAATTTTTATAAATAATTACAAACATAAATTAGACAGGAAATTTCTTATTTTAAAAGAATTAAATATTTTTCCTAAAATTTCCGAAACTATACTATAAGATAGATAAAAACGTGTAAACTTTTTCTTCGTTTGTGCTTGATTCATGTACTTGGATGCTCTTCAAGTATTGTTATGCATTTTCAAATATTACATCCTTCTCAAAGGATTTATCTCAAAAGAATTCTACAAAGGACTCTAATTTTTAAGAAAGTAACTTCCTATCTCTCTCTCTCCTGATAAAGAAGCAATAGGAAAAAATGATTATATAAGAAATGAATGAAAGTACAAATAAAAGAAAGAGGCAAAAAAAGTTTAAGGAACAAAATATGACTAAGAAAATAATGGGAAAAAAGACGGAAAAACGAATTTTCAAAAGGAAAACCGATTTCCCTCTAGCTTGAGGAGATTTGTATAGCCACACTAGCAATATATTATGGCGATAAAATATTTTTTTTATTGTATCCCACGGTGATTTCGAAAATAGTTGGAATATAGCCCAGCTTTTTTTTTTTTTTGAATTTTATAATTCTTTTCTACTTCTCTTTATTTTTAAATGTCTGTCTCAAATTGTTTCTTTAAGTCATCATTCTTCTGCTGCAACACGCAACCGTTAACCTTTGACCATGGCTGGTGTATCTTCAATAATCATAGATCGTAAAAGGATAAATGTAATTTCTAAAAAAAATTGAAATGAGTAAAATATATTCTACTATAATATCTGTTCTGTATATTACTGTATCTAATAACTGATCATGACAGCAATTATAATAGATCAATTCTCAAACACTTTCTATTACAATTCGTTTTGCAAATTTTTATGATAGCGCAAAATATTTCATCCATCTCATCAACTCCACATCTATCAGAATTATAATTATGAATGAAATTTAGGGGCCATATATACACCCTTTTCTTTTTTTCAAAACATTTTTTGTTAACTAAAACGGAATAAACAACCATTAAATGCTATTCATTTGTTAAATCGAATCCTTTTAATCGCATTTGCATGAAATACACCAGATAGCAAGTAAAAATTGCTGGAAATCATTTAATTTCCTCCAAATTTTTAAGATCATTTTAGTTTTAATTTCAATTGAAATTCACAAGAAGTTTGATTCTTTTACAGAGTAATTGCAAACTATCAATACTTCCTACAGAGAATATCACAATTTAATTATTGTAATTATCAAATTATTATTTTTAGTAATATATCTTACACTTTATTATCTATGTTAACTTTTCTGCCTACATTTCATACAATTTTAGAAAATTTGGAACCATCTATTTTATGATTTATTACATTTCTCGCAATATAAAAATAACGTTTAACTATTGAAACTCTGATTTTCAAATCAAACCTTGGTTCCACTTACGAAAAAAAAATTGTCGCTGGAAATTATTTTTCATTTATATTAAAATGAAATATAACGTGGAATCGTCCATTATCATAATATTATGCTTTTATCTAGATCAAAATGAAAATACATTACCAAAACAGAATAATCACCTAATTTGATATCAGAAGGGATTTAGACTTAAAAGGGTCAAGTGCATTTAGACATTCAATTGTAACTACCCTCTCTATTGGAGCATTCGAGTCACCCATTGTCATTAATTTGTTACCATTTAACGGAAATGAATCCCGTTGAAACGGGCCACTGACATTGGAATTCGATCCTAGAAATACCATCGGCTGCTTTCATTCCTACGATCACGTCCAGTTTATAGCACTGAAATTGCGAGGTAATCCCCAACTATCGGCCGTCTTTTCAGTCGTCATGGAAACTATGGTAATCCTGATATACTAGTTCAGATTAAAAGATTTTATTCAGGAATTGTTTTCAAAAGAGATAGAGGTTTAAAAGCTTACTTTGAGTTATACATTGTATTAAGAAATAAAATACAAATTATGAGGGTTTTTTTTCAGTTTTTGAATAAGATTTTTCAACGTATATATGCTATGTTATTATCTTTGTTTTCGTCAAATATGGATTTCCCCAGATAACAACAAAAATAATAGATGGAGAGATGCATAAAAATAAATTAAAATTACGTTTCAAAATGAAAAGTTGAAAAAGCGGTATCTTAATTTGAATATTATTAACCTTTAAATACATGTTGTTCTAGTTCCACTTAATTTTATTCAAAAACCTAAGTATATCCGTTGATAACCTAAGACAATAAATCATGTGAAAGAAAGAGGTTGGCATTACTTTTAGCGGAAAAGTAATGTCAACTTCAACTAGAATGTGATGGGTGAAAGCAAGTTTCTATTGTCGAGTTTCCGTTAAAGGATTGATCGATTTGATTGTTTAAAAAAATTCTTATCTGTTGTCAGGTAAGCTATTAATGATTGATGTAGTAATTGAAAATTATATTACAAGATAGATTTGTGTAAAGTTTTATACGTAGTCAAAAGTCTGTAAACATTTTTTTTCAAAATAAACATACCATGTTATTATCCTAATTCTTTTTTAATTTAAGTAACCTATGACTATTTTCCTAATGAATAATAATTTTCCTTTTCCTAATAAATGATTTTTTTAAATTCAAAATAAATACTCATGTGTTTAAGGATTAATTGCTAAATACTTCGACAAAAAAAGTTTTCAATGCAAACTAATGCCCTACTAAAACATTTTATTGTATCAAGCAATTTCTTATAGATATTTTTAAAATGTTGTTTATCAGTAGAACTCAACAGAAACTGTTTTCAAAAGAATTTGAAATGAATTTCAGCAAACCAATATGGAAGAATTTTAATCTGTTCATTTGTCCACCAAATTTAAGTAATAAATGATAAAATATCATTAATTCGAACAAATAAGCTTTAAAGGTGAATTGACGTACAAATAACATTCGAATATTTATTAAATAACAGTAAGAGAAAAAATTTGAAATTTCCAATGTAATAGCTTTTTCTCTCCCATATATTTGGTTTAAAGATTAAATTTAAAAAAAATTTATCATACGATTTTGACACAGATGCATCATTATTTTTCTATAATGAGAGGTGGAATTAAATGAAATCCTCAGGCTAATAAATTTGCCATTCCTAGGTATGATTTTGAATGGAATACCAATATCCATTATTTTTAAGAATTAGTTGATACACTAAACAGACAGCATGGATGAAAAATATCCTTTAAGCAACAAATTTTTTTAGTAAATTATTTGCAGAAATACCTGTCTAGGTAATTCCAGATAATCTTTAAAATATTCGAATCTAACACCATCTAATAAAAAATGGTTATAAAAATTCGTTACAATAAAAGACAACAATACAATTATAAATTAATTAAAAGTAGAATTTCTTTCTCATATCGTTAATTCGATTTTTTTAATTAAATAATTTACTTTTTTAGATTTTTGGTGTTAATACGTCTATTTTTATTTGTAAATGGAATTTTTAGTACCATATTTTGTGGCTCACGAATAATCTGCTCGTAACTGATTAACAATTTATTGTTATTCAAATTAGTTAATGCTACAATGTTATTCAAAGTAACTAATCCACATAAGCAGAATATATAATATATCTCAAACACTCCGATTGATTTTTTTTTCTTCTTACAAAAGTTTAATGGGATTACGATCCAGCTTAGAAGATAAAAGTCGGTTAATTTATTAGAATTATAAACATCATTGGATGGTGTGAACGACGAATAAGTATTTAGTCTTTCCCATTTCTCCCACATTACACATATGGGAAAACACTTAATCTTTGATAGATTTAAAAAGAAACGAATTGATTTATGGTAGATATTTCATAGAATCTTTTTATAAGTGTAGAATTCAAAAGCTTAATGTTTAGTTTAGTCTCGATATGAAAGAAGTATTTTTAGAGCTTTAAAATTTATTTACAATAAAATTTTGTTCCCTGGTTCTTTGAATCAATCTTTATACTAAATTAAATTTAATAGTACAAGTTAAATTTTGAAAATTTCAAACTACAAATTGCATATTACTTAAGGTATATTTATAAAACATATCCCTAAACAAAACATTCTGTTTTGTATTAAGAAAAACAAGAAATTCGAATAGCTAATTTCTGAATATTAAAATGATAAATATTTGTGTTGTACAGAAATATTAAATAAAAATTAAATAAGAAGCAAATAGTATGTGATAAAATAAAAATACTTATCCGTTAATTGTTCCGTCTTGCTTTAAAGTATAGACATTTACACAACTTCAGAATTTTTGAAATATATTATTCAGAGAACAAACGGAAATGATTCCACAGTAAGTCACATTTATCTAACAGATTAATACTAGTTCTCATATTTGCTAGATAGATCATATAGCTAGATTACCAATATTAAATGCCTACTAATATTCTCTTGTATAAATATTAATAAATTTCTATATGCTTGACTTGTATGCAAGTGCCTTTTATACTTTTCATTTTGTATGAGTCACTTTATTAAGGGAGAAATTGTGAGCAACTTATAAAGAAAAAAATCGTTTTACAGCAAATATTTTAATAACTACCATTAGAAATATGTTGCAAATTTCCCTAACCGAAATATTTTAAAGTGGTTACTTGCCGACTATGACACACTTACTAAAAAAACTAATTGCTAATTCACTTATGAATTTAATTAATTTAATTAATTCACTTATGAAAAATATATTAATTCACTCTAAAACGAAAAAGGAGAAATATGCAAATCCTTTACTAGCCAAATTTTTAATTAAAACCTTAAGCAAAAGAAGTCAAATAATATTCTTTTATATTAATAATTTATTATTCGTAAGTGCAACCTCGCAGCTGTTTCATTTTCTCCCTGATAAGTCTGTTAATAACACTGTAAATAACGATGCAAGATATGAAAACGGATTTTATATTTTAGTTATGTTTTTTTCACGACTAAATAAGTAAATATACAATATCAAAGCAATTCTTTTTTTTAATTCATGTTTAGTTTAATATTTTATATTTTATCAAAAGCTATCGATTATCTCTTTGAAAAAAACGACGCAAAAAGTTAATTTTTTTTCTTCCTCCCTTTGTGGAATACAGCTCTTGTTTAAACTAAATAAAAAAAACCTTTAGTGGTTACTTAAGATAGTTACTACAAAACTTCATGATTTTGAATCACCGAAGAAAAAAACATTACTTGAGATAATGATTCCCTAATCGAAACATCCATATATCGCTAGAATTACTGAATCAGAAAATTTTAATAAGTTCAAAAGATTGACTATAGAAAGATGTCTGTAAGGCTAAATAATAGTTGTATATGAGTATATACTACTACTATTATCATGCTAAAATCTTAGTATATATCTGACATACTACAAAGTAGCCAAGCAAAAATTAGTAGCGTACCTGAATAACTAATCTTCTTATAATATTCATTTAATAATTTAAATTTTAAAAAAATATGAAAGTTCCTTTATTGTAGAGATCATTATATACATTCAAATATTGATAAAATGTATTCCTTCATTATTAATATCAAATTTTATTCGTGAACAGAATCAGTATTAAAAACTTTAACAAAAATTACGAATCATCAGATCAACTATAAGTCTGAACTAAATTTAATGGCTATAAGTATTTGTTATGATAATTTTTTCAATGATACACTTTTATACTAATGATTTACTAAACGTTTAAAAAACTCAAATCATATGTATAAACATCTTAAAGGAATTTCATTTGAAATAATGTCTGAATATTATCAAAAATTGTTTATATTAAACAGAAAAGAAGAAAATTTGTTTAAGAGGTGTTTTTAATATATAATGTTAAATTCTCGTGATATTATTTACATAAGCAGGTTGAATGTGCCCAGCTCCAGTTTTCATTATTCAACTAATTTCAAAGTCTTTTTCTTTTCTCTGGAATATGAAAATTTATCGAAGATTATTTTAATTTTGAGCAAAAATAATTAAACGAGATTATAATTAGTAGCAAAGAATTAAACCGATAATAAGACGACTAATTCTTCTTATATTTTAAAAATTATTCTAAATATGGAGTTCCTGATCTAAAAAATGAGCATACAAAATAAAAAAAATAGTGAAATGACCTGATTATCGAAACAAAAATAAAGCAAATCTATATAAATAAAAATGAATGTTTCTCTTATGCGTCTATACCGCTCATACGCTTCCGATAAAACTTCGACAACATATTGTTTGCACTTACGCGAAGTTTATAGGCATAATACAAATATCTAAAGTATAAAAAATATTTTCAGATACATTTAACGTATCTATTAACCATGGATTAACCATCGAATAACTCGCCAAGGAGACAGCAGATTCAGTAAAGATGCTAAAATCAAGCTAAACGTTAATATTTCTGAACGTACGTATATGCAATGGAAGTCTTTCTATGAGGAAATAGTATTATTACTGAGTACTAGAAAGTTTTAGGGAAACCAGGTTGGTTTAAAATTTTAACTAAACATTTAATAAAATTTTAGCATTTTTTGCAGTAATTTCCGAAATTATTAGATAAAATAATTTTGCACCATATTAGTTTTCAAAAAACTATCTTTTCAACTATATTAAAGATTTCATGGTATAAATATATTTTCTATGTTTAATCACTTTTTAAAAAAATATTTTAATCACATTTTTTAACATAAAACTTGAGAACTCTGAATGAATATTAAACGAATTATCTCATTTCCATTCTGAAAGAACACCACTCTTAACGATTCTAAAAGAAAACACAAATCTAACACATAAAAATGAGTATTTTTTTCTAGAATAGAATAATGAAAATAGAAAAATTATTTATACTTCTTTATATATTCTTCGATTTCAATGAATGTATTCATTACCGAAAAGAAAATAAATATTCTCAATCAAACAACATTCTCTTGAATTCAGGTGAAAAGACTCTCACAAATATCTCGAAAATTATTATCATACAATTTTAGCAAAACTAATCCATCTTGCAGATGCTATGGGAGAAATTCAGTTTGAAAGAAAAATGCCATAAATTCAGTTGCCACAAACGACTATGTGTCATTCGAATTTCGTTATATTAATTTTCGTCGGAAAATATGCAGACAAAAAATTTGGCCTAAAAAATGTATATCAATCATTTTCTAAAATATATGATGGTTGTGATAAGTCTTCCACAGTCCATATAATATGGGAGGAATGTTTTACTATGTTATCAGAAAATATTCTGTTTGTATTGCAGAAAAGAGGGTACATTTTATTTTGACATTAAATTTTGAGTTTTTTTTTCTCATTCATTTATACATTAATACATGAGTTGATTGAAACGTTTAAGAGGAAAATTTCAATCTTAGGATGGAAACATATTGTAGTAATATTTTCGAGAGACAAAATGCTTGGACATGAGTTTCTGGATAATTGCTATATTTACTAATCAATATATAGATCGAAATTGATATTATTTTGAAATATAAAACAGCATTATGCATTAACTGGTTACATCTTTTTCTGTTTAGAGTTTTACTTTTGTTTTAAATATGGCTATACTGATAAATTATCTCAGTTCCTAATAAATATTTATGGTCAATTTAAAAATTAAGGTAAATTATTATATTTATTTTTAAGTAAATTAATAAAAGTTGCAATATTTTAAGCATTTTTATGAAGGTGAAACAAGTAAAATAAGTCTAACAGATTAAAAATAAAATTTACTTTTGAACTATTTCAATCAGCTCAATCATTCAAAAATCACTCTGTTTTAAATATTCTATTTCTCTAGTGTTATTTTGAAGTTTTCTAAAAAGATGATGCAACATTATAGTTTTTGAATCATAATATTTAATTTTTAATCAAAATCAATGAATGGAAATTTTTAGATATTGCCAATATCAAAAAATAAATATTTCCTGGCATAGAAAATTGGAAAATGGTACATTAATTCGCGTAAATTCTTCTATAATCAGTGTAAGTGGTATTAAGATTCTCATTATAAATATAAATTTGTAAACTTTTCATATCTGTTTGAAATAAAAAATAAAAAATACATTCCTTTAGCCAAAGAGAATATGCTGAGTTAAGTTGCTTTAATACTCCGATTTAAAAGTACTGGGGCTGTTTTACGAAGGACCAAATAATTTTAAAGAGCTGTAAGATGAAAAGGATGGCACTTGAGCTGCCCCCATCTCCAAACTTTCATACCACACAAGTGGCAGGACATTTAACTGCAACAAATTTAAAGATCCACCAGACCCGTTTGTACGACATTTTGCTGTTTTTAGGCGGTATCGAATGCCCAACTTCGAGCCCTCTGACTCCGAAGACTAAGCCTTACCACCAGGCCACCACAACCAACGTCATAACGCAAAAGGAAAATATAGTTTCTGATGGTAAGTTTTTGTGAATGATTTTCCTTGGTGATGACAGTTTACCTAACTATAAGTTTCAACACCACAGATCTATGTCACAGCAGAAACAGATGCATAATTATGTAAAATACTTAGCTTCATACACTTCTTCATATAGAACAAAAGGAGAAGATATAATTAAATATCTTAAGCTTAAACTATATTAGCTATGAAAAATACTTTATTCCTACAACCGTATTCTGATCCTTGGAATATACTTAAAAATAAATTTGTTAATGGATAAATTTAATAAAATAATTTAAAATTTAAGTTTATTTTATTAGTATAAAATCAATCAGAGAATCAAGATAAAATTATGGAATAAGCGAAAGCAGCGCTAGAAAGTCTTAGTTTGTTTAAAAATTCATTCACAATCAAACAAAAAGTGAGTTATCAAAAAGTCAGTAATATATGGAATTTTTTTATGAATTTACTATGTACTACGAAGTCATCTTCATCTATGTCATGATAACAAGAGAATACAAAATTCATATACATTTTCACATATTTTTATCTTTCAGCATATTGTCATTCCAAATAATGTTTCAAAATTGAAAATTTGTGTAAATGGTTTCATCTTAATATCATTTCTCAATTACTTGTAAATTCTGTACATAGTTTTTTTTTCATATACTGCAAATATTTTGATATTCAAATGAAATCCCCGTAACATGCCTAACAAATCGTTTAGTGTCCAGAATGGTCACTGATAGGGGATATAATAATGCGTTCTAATCTGCACCCGAAATCAAATATTTATTTCTTACAGAACACTGCTTTTGATTTAATGAATTAAAAATAATATTTTATATTTATTATTTTTAAATCAATTGGCCTTTTCTTAATTTCCTCAATTCGCATTTTCTTTTCCCTGATTATATATAAATTTATTAAAGGTCGCTTTAAAATAAATTTTTATCATTGTATAATAGGCGTTTTATGAATTTCTTACTATTATAAATACTCTTTTCAAAATCTATGGGAAGTTTTTGTTGCTAGAACTGATCCTTTTGTAAAGAGCCGTAACATATTTAAGTAAACCGATTATCTCAATATTAAGTTGAGAAAAGCGGCGTATTGTCATTGAGAATACAAAAGTAAACTAAATTTCAAATATCTACTATATCAAGACACTCAAAAATCCAAAAGAAATTTCCATTATTAGAAAAAAAAGACGCTAAGCAGAATCTTCAAACAAATAAATAAATAAATAGGAATTATATTTAAATCCTTCTTTGGATAAGAAAACATTAAAGTTATCAAATTTTCATTTGTTGAAAAGTGTGAATATGAAACAAGAAAAATCTTATAGTAATTGATTTGGTGTATTCTCATTATTAATGCTAAACGATGATATATTTACAAAATTGAGTACATAAATCAAGATGTAAAGTTTCCATAATGGTGGTTGGTCATCACCATTCTGGTAAGTGCTGAAAATTGTGGCTATTTCCCATGGATAATGGTGCATATTTCAAATAGAAAAAGTAGTGACATGGCAGTGATGATCCATAGAATTGAATAACATTCCCCACCAGGTGGTCCAGTCATTCAATTTTTTGGAATGTCTTCAGGCGGACTGGAGTTGTCAAATTTTCACTATTATTACAACACTGAGTAGCGAGGGAAAAACACAAGAATCAAGCATAAAATTTCACTCATAAATAAGGAAAATGTAATTTTACAAAATAAAATCACAGAGTATTATTTTTTTTTAATTTAAAAATACACATGTGATACAGTTTTGTGTGGATTTAATTTAGTGGAATAATTTATAGCAAAAGTTTAATTTTGTAGTGAAATACTTACTATGTGTTTTAAACTTTGCATTAGTCCTTCGCTTAAATATTGCTTAGAATCCTTTGTAATGTACAAAATTATAAAGTAAATTTAAGTTAAAAAATTAAAAGAATGGTTAGTACAATTTTGAATTTAATCTAGTGGTGTAATTTGTAGCAAAAGTTTAGTTATGTAATTCACTACTTACTCTAAGCCATGACTTTTCATTAGTCCTTCATTTAAATATTGTTTAAAATTCTTTATAACTCTTTAAGCAAAGCTAGTCTTATACCGTTAAAAACTCACCAGCCGTAATGAGGTAATTTTGTTCGAAACTGATTATACTCTGGGGCTTATCCTGTCATATCCTTGCAGTAATAATTATTGTTCTAAAGCATTTTGCTCTAAAATTAAAACACCTTCGTGGATAAAAACCAAAGGGATTGTCTCCTATAAACTATAACCCAAACTTTACTATCGAAAGATTGCTGGTTTGAATGGGTCTCTAAATTCTGATACCAAAGCCTCATTAAAAGCACCCAAAAGCAAACCAAAACATGCAAGAAAAATAATGTCCATTAACGGAGCTTTAAATTGGAAGAAAAAAAAAAGAATAATTATCTTCGAGTTTTATTTTCTTCTCTACGCTTATTCCTTTATTGTACTTAAGAAAATGCTTCATTTAATCCATTGCAGGGTTCTAATAAACTAAACATCAAATAAGTGCGTTTAATTTGTGTAATGCTTTTTCTAAATGTTAAGCTTTATTTTTTTCTGTGAGTAATTAAGGTTGGAATTAACTTTTCTTTCAAGTATATATTTTTCAAACTTTTTAAGTAGAATGAGTTTTGAAAAAGAGGTTTGAACATTTGTGTTTCTTATTTTAATAGTACAATTAGTTAGTATTTCTTAAAACGATACCTTAAAGTAAATTATACTAGATAATAAAAATTCTAAAACTGCTTCTGATATAATGTTTGTAATAAAAATCTTGGATGTACGCCTAAAGAAAATCTTAGATTTTACGACACAAGGCTCATTAATTCAAATTATAAATTCCGATCTTAAACAACAATGTAAACTAAAATTATATTTTTAAAATGATATTGTTTTACATAAATGCATTTGCATACATCTAAATTTATATTTAAAATTTTATAATTAGAAGATTAGACAATATATTTGAAATCAGTTTTCTTTTAGTAATTTTATTTCAATAGAGGGAAGAGAAAGTTTATTTCTTCCTTTTTTTCTACTTTTTTAATAATATTATAATCACGAAAGTTTTTTTTAAATAGATAATTGTCCAAAAATGCATGTAAGCTTTTTTAAACTCTCCTGTACTAGTTTTTTAATGCAGGAATTCGCATTAAGAACTAATAGTAGACAGTCCTTGAAAAGGCATCAATCCAAGTAATATTACAGTGTTAAAATTGGAGTAATTATAAGAATTTTGTGAATTTTAAGACCATTGATGGCATGAAAAGTATCTCATTTTGCAGTGATAAAATCAAGTATAATATACAAATAAAATATAATACAAATTAGGAATAGTTCAAATGATATCAATTACAGCAATTGAATATCTAAAATGTATACGCATGATACAAATTGATAAAAAATTAATAAAATCTTGTAAAACGAAAAACTTCTAATTTTTCTTTGTAATACAAAAATAAGAAAATTTTTCTGCATTAAAAATTGAATGTTCAGATGTAATTTTTCTGTCAGTTTTAATAGATTTAACTGAAAAATAAAATCATTAATCGAAAAATTGATGAATGCTTTTTTTACAACGATAATTTCCCTTATCTCTCTTTTTTTTATTAAAATTAACAAATTGGGATTAATATGCTTTATTTCATTCTTCATAAATTATAAGAACCGTAAACTTCTATTAATAGAAATAAAAATGCTTACACAAAAAAAAATCATTTTAAAAATCTCTCTTAAATATGTTTTCATATCTGAAGTTCTATAGCTGAACACGGAATCACAAAATGTGAAAGGAATTATAAGACTTGTCTAAACAGACACAGAAAAGTGATTCCACCATTAGTTTCCTTCATAACTTTTTGATCTTGTATTATCTTGCTGAAAAATGCCATTTTTCTTCCTTCAAAAAATTGGAAAAACCAATCGGAATTTCAATAAGAGCTAATAGTTCTGTAACAAAATATTTAACTTTAATGTTCTTGTTAAGTAGGATTTTATACCCTACAATTTTTTAACAAATATTACTAAAGTTAAATATGTAAGACATCAGTAATTTTCGGAAAAACTGGGATACTCGTATATTATATATATAAATCAATAATAGAAATTGGTGGTAAAAGATTAATTTTTTAATAATTTAGAGTAGTCCCTCCAAAGTTTTCTTGCATACTCTTTAATAAATTTGTCATCCCAGAGATACGGCAATGGCGTACAACATTTACGAAATATTAACTTTTGGCGCGAACTTAACATTTTTAATTTGATCTATCCTGTAAACTTGAAGAGTTACAAGGCGATTAATCTTTGGTATGCAAATAATAATATTCAAAAGTTGAATTTGTGTTCCAGGTGCGCTTTTTTCAAGCGATTGAAACAAAACTGCATTTGTAGTCGCAAACATTCTCACCAAATTTAATATATTTAAGTCAAAGCATTTCTGAATTATCGCGTTTATTTACTTTTGAAAGCATAGACTGATAGATGGTCAATGGCATACAGTATGACTCACAGACTGCGAATGACCTCTACATTATAGATATTAAACCTATGTAGGGAATTTTATTTTAACTTTCTTCGTTTTATAATAATCGTGTTCATTTATATTGGAACAGCAGAATAGACGAACTTCCTCTGAACAGATTTTACTAAAACTTTGGTAAAGGCCAGAAAATTTGATATACTAAATTTCAACCATCTAGCTTACAGCTATTTCGAGTTATCTTTGTCACCGACAAATAGGCAAACATTCTCCAAAACTGTGCACTATATTTTCTCTGTACTATGTATGCGAATAGATAAAAAGGGGGAAAATGCATTTCATTGAAATTTATCTCAACTTAAAGCCAAAATTCTCTTCTTACTAAATGCTAAACTTGAAAAGGTTAAATTAGATCCCATATTGATATGATTAAAGCAATTAACTTTAATATATTCGAAATATTTTAACTAAATTAAAAAAGCGAAAGTATAACAAAATATTTACGTTCTATTAAAAATGACAAAAAAATAGATTTTGAAATAACATTTAAAAGGATATTAAAAAATATCTATAAAGATATTTAAAAATCGCGGCTTCAAATTTAAAAAACGTTACAATTACTGAATTTTAAAACCCTTGCTAAATAAATTATCTTTGATTAAAATAGCGTCACAAAAGAGCTTAGAAGTAATATATAATCTTTTTCTTATAAATAGCTCTTTTGAATACTAAATTCACTAAGTAATTTTTTAGAATGTCATATGACAACATGCAACAGAATTTTTTTAAGGGATTATTATGAAATATTTTGTACTAACATGCAATGAGAACTCCACTGTTCTCGAAAACTGTGAGATAAATTGGTTGAATCTGAATAATGGTCAAAACTCTTAAGAAAAGTGTCGTGTCTGATGCGTGAAAAATGCAGACTAGGTTTTAAGGTTAGCACGATTACCATTTATCTCCCAAGATTTATCTCCTAAATTTGACACACGTTTAATAATTGCAAATTAATGTTAAAGAAATTGTTACTGTTTCAGATCACTCAGAAAAATGGATTTTAGGGAAATAAAAGGGGAACTCAGAAGTTAAGTCTATTATCATATTTCCAGTAATAGCTTTCAATTTTTAAAAAACTCCTTTATAAAATTTTATTATAGCAGATTTTTTTTTGTTCAAGAATTCTTTTTCATTTTTCTTAAAGTTGTATGCAGCTTTTACTGTCCAAAGTTAATAATGAAGATTAGATACTACAGGATGTCCCAGAAGGTATGCAGCATCTGATATTTACAGATTTGGATAGAATATATCAAGATGAGTATTTTGATGTTTTTGCAACAGTCTAAACAGACTGTGACACAATCTTCTAGAATCCGACGTATTACACACCAAAATACTCGTTTTCAACCGGTTCTATCCGAATTTGTAAATACCAGATACTGCATACTTTGAGGAACCACCCTGTATTTTATAAGTAAATGCAAAAAAATTCCATTTAGTTTTTATCTAGTAATTGATAAAAAAATGATGTTTAAATGAGGATTATGCTTTTCACATACCGTTGCCCATTATTCTGATTCAAATACATATTTTCAAAAATCGAATCAGATGAGAACATTTAACCGACTGGACATTAAGATAACATGTTAATTTGAAAAATATAGCGATTATTAGATGAGAAAATGAATTTTTGTTATTTTTATACTTTATTTTAAAGAATTTAATACTTAGTTTTTGATTTTTCATTTAAAACTTTTCACATGGCAGTGATAGATAAATAATTATTCAATTAATTGTTCGCTCCTAATCAAATTGTAGTCTAAAGTTATTTTGATTCGAAAAGAAAATTTAAGAAACTTAGATTTTCAAACATTTGCAATTATTTTATTAACTAATTTGAAACAATGCATAATCTTATAGCTCACTGAATTGAATCTTTAATCGTATTTAACCATAATTTATTAAGTACATATTTATAGGAAAACAATCTATTTCAATGTTTCTCATGACAGTTATTCTTCAGTTCTTCACCAATCATGGTCACTAGAACCCAAACTCACCCTTTGCTCAAAATTTTATATTGCATATTTGGATTTTAACTAACGGAAAATGTTTTTAGAAATATGAACACTTTGAATGAGTACTTAAATAGGTCATATAACTCAAAAGCAGTGGAAATGATAGAATAAAATTATCTCGCTGTAGCTTTTCTAATATTGAAAACAGAAAATCTTTTTTGCCAAATTAGTGCCTCCTCAATTTGGGATTTTTTACATTTAAAATTTTTCCGTGACTTCAGTACCTTAGAAATCATGGGCTGAAATGTGATTCCTGAAAGACTAATTTTGATCATTTCTAACAACAACAAATTTACCAGATAATGACTTAAAGGAAGCAACCATTGCTTTCCAGTTTGTCATGAGTAATTTTTACATAAACATCATGAGTATTACCATTAGTAATTTTCATAAGTAAATATCATTTTTACATAAAGGGATGCAAATCAGATATGGGTGCTTGCAACTCCCTGTATGGTGGGTGGTTTGTCATCTTGGCGGATATAGTAATGATTTGGGACCGTGTCATTTCTTGCCGATGACAGAGCGTGCCTCCAACTAATATAATTGACCAATAATAGCTAATCATAGCTTTCATTTAGTGCTCTCATAGTATACTAATTATACAGTTTGAATGTATACCTTCTGGTAAGTAGAGTTGGTAAATATGCTTAAAAAAGTATCAATTTAATTTTGAATGTTTTGTTGCTTTTGTAGTTCACCGATGCAAAGCATTTAAGAGCAGACTCCGTCACAGCCCCGTAACATAGGGAAAAAAACCATTATATATTATATCTAATATTGAATTGATATATTTAGTCAAAAAGTATCCCATATAAATAGTTGATCGGGAAATAGTTCGATGAAATACACCAAAAACGAAAAAAATTGTCCTTGGAAAAGCAATAATCTACATCAAATGTATAAAATTTCAATGATGTCAAAGTCGATACTTCTATTAAAATGTCAACTATTACAAGCTATTTTCTTTTTTCAAATTGCCCCATCGAATCAATTATAAAATTTATAATTTCCGAAATAAATCAGATTGAATGTATGTAAAGTATTATTGAATGCTCAAAGAGGTTAGTAAGGAAATGTGAATTTCGGGTTTCTAGAAACAAATGAAAACTTCCTTATTCTTCATTTTCATAAAGATTATAATATAAAGAATAAGCAGATCATTTATTTTGAAAGTAACGCAAGTCCAAGTCTTCGATACATTTTTATAAGTTGTCATGATTCAAAATTGTATTGGTTAATTTTGAATATCACAAAGCATTGCCATTTTTTAAGCTATTAGGTATTAAATAATTATAAAAAAACGTCTATTAAATAATGTGTGGTTAATCTATTCTATATCATTTTTTTAATATGGAGTTTTTACATTTTCAAAATAAGCACTTCATGATGCTGATTACATGATTATACATACGATTATATATCAAGGGTTTACGTAACAATATTATAACACAAAGTAATATATTATATATTATTTAAAAATTTTGGTTTTATTTATCGAATGTTGCGTTAAAATTTGAATGTTTATGTCATATTCTATAGCTCAATATACTTCAAAAATTTAATAAACGCCGTACAGATTGAGAAATTTACTAAAATATTCTACTAATTTATGAATAACCCAAACTAGATGTTGAAAGATGCAATGGTGCCTACTTCTAATTTCTTATGGCGACAGTTTTAAAATCCACCCGCTTTCATGATAGGAGTCTATAATTCTATTTAACAATTCACAGAAACTAATACAAAATTCTGGTAGTAGTTAAAAAATGCGTCAGAAACTTCAATCTGATTACTCACAATTTCTTAAAGAAATTCTTTCTAGGAAAAGTGATGCCTAAAGCAAAAAGAATGTTTACTAACATATTAATATAACTGATTTCGGATCAAGTTTGTATATCATTTTTGTATCAAGGTTTTGTATTATTATGCATTTCTTCACATTAAAACGTGGCGTATAATATCGTATTTTGAAGCAACAGTCACACTGAGAAGTAATTGAAATAGTTCGATTCGATGAAACCACACATTCATACAAACTTTATGTGCATGAAGGAACCTCATTTCATTTGGATTTAAAATTCAAAATATATATTCCTAGGGTTTAACAAAACTATTTGTTAAAATTGTTAATAGAACAGTACTAAGGGAAATTTGGACTAATCCAACCCATTTACTGCGGGCTTCTTCAACCGAAGCTGGTCTTGAATTGAGAATCCCCCCTTCCCGAAGTTGAAACCGTATCCCCGGACCACCGCGGAAAACAGAAACAAGTCAGAATCATTTAAAAATGTCTACATTTAGAACTTCAGCTGCATGAACTTGAGAATACATAAAACGGCGAAAATGATAAGATACTAAGTGGGAGGAGGTCTTTATTTGGTTGCGATTTGCATCTGGAATGAATGTGCATCCAATTTGATATCAAATCCTTGAAAATCTTACTATTTTCTCAAAATTCTTACGTTTCATTCTTTATAGCAACTAAAAGTCTTGAACATATCCAACGTTTTATGGATATTCGTGATGTAAATACGTGTTTATGAGATCCACTTGGTTGTCATTGACAAATACTTCAGCTTCATCTGGGTAGACATGTTCGACTTCATTTTTCTCTATGGTTTGATTCCTTTTTATATTTAATTTTCTCTAGTAGTTTTGAATCATACTGTATGTCTAATTGAAAAACTTTGTATTAAAACATTTCTTAAATTATTCATCTTAAAAAGACTAGCTGAATATTTACTTCCCAAGAAAATGTATGTTTGGAATTACGAAATAAGTACTTGATATTATCTAGAGTACATTCTCGTTCTTAGTTAATTAGTTTACTCTCCATTAACTTGAAATTCGCAAAATTAGAAAGTTCTTTATAGCGCTGATATTTCTTCAATCCCATTTTCTCACAAATTATCTTTTAATAAGAGGAAAAATAAGAAATAGTACAGAGCATTTTAACGTGGCTTAATCTTTTGAACCAGATTATCATTCAAATCGCTAGAAAAGAACACTCATATTAAACTCACATACAAAAATCATTTTCCCGTTATCTCTTACAAACGGAGAGCTCTAAAAATCTTCTAAAGGAAAATTAATTCTACGAAATAAGTCTGTGGCAGGCATATTTGCTAACTTTGAAATGTCAGCTTTTAAGATTTATGAACTTAATTAAATGCAAAAAAAATTATATTTACTCCATCTTCGTATTTAATTTCTATGAAGCTTACAGCAATATCTAGGATACAGAATTTAAATGAGTTGTTTTGAGGGGCTATATATAAAATTATAATTCTAAGAATAGCATCAATAGGAAAAGATACGACGTATTATTTCCTGTTTAGCTGATTTCCAAGATAAATTCTACTTCGATCTTGACTCCACCATCAAAGAAACAGCAAATTTAAATTAGTACGAAACAAACTGTTAATTAGATTTCTAGATTCAAATCCAAAACTCCTGCCCATCTTGATGCAAAATTAGGAGCAAACGATCATTTAGGATATTAATAGAAAGCAAAGTTCCTGCAAAGTGAATATAAGAAGCGAATATTATCTTTAGAATTATTTCGTGTTGCGTAAGTTTTTTAATCTTAAAACGGGCGCAATTTAATTTGATTATTATAATTCACAAAGAGCTGAATTGACTCCCGAATTTACAAACATTTCTTCAACCTACATAACTTAATCGCACTGAAAATTCTGCATGTCAATAAATATGGCATGAATAGTTTGCCTAAATTATGTGTTCAAAAAATTATTTGATGTTTATTTCTATTTAGCCACATTTATACAACTTATGTACATTCTATTTTAATGAGGCATAGACACATTGGGGATACCTTAATAAAGCATAATTCATTGATATTGCCAGGTCGGCTTATTTTTCGTATTGTAACATGTATCATAATTGACCATAATTGCTTGTATATGCCAATGTCTAGAATGATCCGCAAATTAAACTTTTGGCTGCAAGGAAAGTCAAATGTACTTACCTTATTTTATTTTGAATTTACATAATAATTATTTCATAAACTAATAATAATTTTAAAAGTTGGTGCCAGTATTAAAGCATAAAAAATTTAAAAAAAACACTTCTGTTAAAAAACCTGCAAGGTAAGTCAAGAATTAGAAAAAATGTAAAATTTTTTAGTTATATTAACTTCCCGTAAGCAAAAAGCTTAGGCTGATTTTATAACAGATCTCATAATTCTGAACCAGATCTCATATCAGATGACGAGGTCGACACATGATCTGACATCCCCTTCTCCAAACTTCCACATCTCATCAAAGGGAAGGCGTTTAACCTCAACGGATTTAACACACATCAGACCAGCTTACACAATGGTGCTTTGGTGGAATAGGGACTCGAGCCTTAAATCCCCCAATTCTGAGAGCGGGACTTTACCACTAAGCCACCGCAGTCTTAGTTTTTAAAAGGAACTATAAAATAAAAGGGTCTTTCCTTCTATTTCATTAAATATTCTGGCAATAAAGTCACTGGTACATGTTTAAATATGTAAATATAGTTTAAGGAATTATTTTTATTGAAAAATGCTATGTGGCAGGTTGCAACATGTTCACATTTAATTATCAGTAATCAAATAATAATACTCGTTACTTTGCTTTGAAATAAACAGAAAAATGTTGTATATCCAAAAAAAGAGAACATTTAGTTCATCACAATTGATTAGTATCAAATTGAAGATTAGTTTAGATGAATTTTTGTATAATCATTAAATTTACTCAGATTGAACTAACAGAATTAAATTATCTAGAACAATCAAGGAGATACTATATTTCAGACAATATTTGAAAAATCCTATGAAACTTGCATTTAAAAATCTAGTTACTATAAGGCTTAGATAAAAAAAGGCACAAACATCCATTATTAGACCTTCGTTTTTGAGGCTCATATTCGTAGAAGTTCATTCATTATTCGGGAAAGATAATTTATCCAAATTCCGTTCTAACTTAGGAACAAATACAAACTATTAATCGTATTCCACATAATAGCATTCCATATTTTCTTGAAGAATTCAGGACCAGAGAAACAAATCCGATTTAAAGGGTGGGGATATTCCATTCAATATATTTGCCGATTATTTCTTGATCGTTTTTTTTTACATTCTTCTATGAAAAATGTCATTTCAACTATATTATCATGTTAATAAATGACTGATACAAACTTGAAAAGTAACCAGTGAACTGTAAAGAAGTAATAGTTGCAGTAGATCCAAGTATACAATTTTTCGGACTAGAATATTATCCAGAAAAAGCCGTTATAATAACTAATAGCCCTCATAAGCAATAATTAGAAGGGAAAAAAATTAGAACGAAACAATATAAAGGGCGTAAAGCGTTGGTCCAAATAAATGAGTCTAAATAGAGTTTTAAATGGGGGGAGGGGGATATTACATATAAGATGCAAGAAGAAACGATAAAACGATTTGATTTCATATACTGATTGTTACTGTTCGACTTAATTTTTTTTTTTTTTTTTTTGCATTTGTTAAGGAAGAAAAGGGGTTTCTCAATTTGAGAAAACATTTGTCGAAATTCGGAAATAAGTTTCTTTAATTGGATTTTAATATGATTTATTAACTACAATGGAGAGTACTCCTTTAAAATGTATTATTATATTATAATGAATTCTTATATTAAAATCTGTAATCTATAATTATACATTACTAATGTTTAGTTTTTTAAAGCAAACCATAGTTTCCCCGAAAACAAAAACACAAAAAGAAAATTCAATCAGAATATTATAAAGGTTAAAAATACTATTATATGCCCTAAATTCTTATTCATTTAGAATATTTCTATCATCGTCTCAAAAATATATACTATTTTATTGAAATATAATTCTTTAACATAAATAAACTCTACGTTTTTCAGCTATTTCTATTTTTCTAATAATTTTCTGTCTTCAAAATTTTATATATTTGTTAATGTTTCTAATAACTTTTACAAAACCTTTTTTTAAACAAAAATTTCTTAAATTTTCTTTTTAAAACCTTTTCTTGAATTTACTTCTCAAATGGGAGTATCTCCACCCTCGGCTGAGAACAAAAAACGTGTTGTCAGTTAAATCGATTACTTTTTATTCAGTACTGTAAATTTAAAATACTGTAGAAGGACCAGTACAAAATTCATAAATTTAATGCATAGGATTAGATAGTGAGCAGACAAGAAATATCTGCTATCTAATTAGATAGCACACAATTGTGTTGGAAGAATTGTATGATTTTATCTTTATAAACACATAAAAATATTAAACATATAGTAACTTTATAAATTTAAAAGAAGTTGATTTGAAGCTTGTTTAAACAAACACATGTAAAAATCTGAACAGTTCTCTTCTTGAATTACTATTAACCATACAATGCATTATCAAACTTTTCTCAAATTTCAAACAGCAAATAAACAAAATTTACCTTTACACGTGCCAATTTGTCTTTTTGTTTTTTTGAAATTACATGTTAAAGTTTGTCAGTTGATAACTTCAGTAACATTCTCACCAGGCTATCATTATTCTTAAAAATGTATACAGTCCTTTTTCTTTATTCTTTAGATACTACTTCTTTCAATTTTGGCAGACTGGTCGACTGTACACCACTTAAAGTCACAATCTCAACTTCATACCCACATGTCTCTTTTCTTTATTTAAATACATTCTAAATACTGTAGTTAATATACAGTTCAGAAAGCATTCCCAAAAGAAATAATTATGATGTATATTCTACGTTATCCAATTTCTATTTTCTTTATTTTAAAAGTGGATTCTGTGAAACATCATGTTGCCACTCAAAAAACATATAAGCAAAATATTTATAAATAACAGAAGGAAAATATTTTTAACAAATGAGCATTAATTGGCTTATTAATTGTATCGATTTGCACCTTTTATACAAGCCTAACTTAAAAGTTGTGGTTAATGTTGCAACGAATTCTGACAGAAATTAAATTATAAATTAAGCAAAGAAGGGAAGAGATTTTTAAAGAGTGGGTTTGAAATAATGAGGTAAAAAGGATAAAATAGAATCAACGCTACACAGAGACAGTACGGAGGTACAGAAAGAATAAACTGCCAAACAAAATGAAATTTTCACACGCTTTCAGTTTTACTTAAGCAGTATTGATTGACTTTAGCAACTCACAGGGAAAAAAATTAACGTAATCGAATATTCTCTTAGGAAACAAAATTTTATATCGTCTGCATTTATTGCTTGCCGCCTTGCTGTCACAATGGTTGATGTATTTTGGTGACAACTGTTTCGGAAGCGATTGACAAAAGAAAACGAATTATACTTTGAGAATTCTATTTTATAAATCTCGTTATTTTTAGGGTGTGGTTAAACTAAAGATGTAAGAAAAAGATAAAATAGAATCAACATTACATAGAGATATTATTGAAGTACAGAATGAAGTGACTGGAGCACAAAAAGAAATTTTCACTTGCTTTCAGTTTTACATTAGCAGGATTCTGGATACAATTTAATGCAAAAAAATTTATGTAACCGGATCAGTCTTACTCTCTTTGGATGACAAATTTTTTATTGTCTGCGCTTGTCATAGCCCTCCTTACTGTCATAAAGGTTGATGTATTTTATGACGACATTTTCGAAAGTTAACAGAAATAAAATTATAATTATGCTTTAAAAATGCATTCTTAATCCTAGACCAGAGAATTTTAACCAAACATAGACCAGATAAAATGGAAGCAACGCTACATAAAGACAGTATTGAGATACAGAATGAAGAGACGGTAGAACAAAAAGAAATTTCCCGGCGCTTTCAGTTTTACTTTGGAAGTATTATAGTCTAAACATACATTAGTGAACAATAAAAGCAATCAAATTATTCTTACACGATTTGAATGCTAAATTTCATATCGTCTACGCTTTTCGTTGCCCAACTTGCCATCATAACAGCACATAGATTTTGATACTATCTATTTCATTTTCTTTACTATCTAATGAGATGACATTCTCTATTTTGGGAATATTTTTTTATTTTGCTTCAAATAGAAATCCAATGAATATATCTATGAATTCGAAGTAATTTTAATATAAAATTATAATCGCAATGAAGGGGTTATTTTTGTTTACAACTATCAAAATTCGATAAATCAATGCACGTAAGGCATACGGGAGAAATAGTCATGCGATTAATTGAAGAAAACTAAATATATTTTGAATATTGATTCCCGACCGTAGACTAGATAATTTGAATATAATTAAATGCATGTAAATGCGCATTATGTAATTTATTTTGCACGTGCATTTAGCATTTTTATTGGAATGAAACCTGCATGTAAAAAAATAATAAAATGTATGTTTTTTTGGATGTAGAAGGCGGCACGCGGTTAGATAGTTTCAAAAATCATGCATACTAATGGTTTCAAATCCATTTTTCGACAACTCTGCTTCGTTAAAAAATGAGACTCTGAAAGATGAGCTCATTTTTCGAATTCTAAATTAATTTTTTACTCCAATTTTTGTCTCATGTATTTGTGAGAGTCATGTCGTTTTTCACAAACTGATTTATTTTAACACAAAATTGCACATTGATTGCTTATATGGCTATTTCAAGGAGCAAAAAAAATTTCGGAACTAAAGAAAATGTTTAAATTTTCATAATATTTTATATAATATCATTAAATGAGATAGAAACTTTCTATCATTTTCAATCTCAAAATTCTATTTAAAAAATTATATCAGATAAAAAGAAAGCATTTTAACATAATTTAGACACAAATTGTTGAAGAGTTATAGGCACTGAAATCTTTAATTTTTTTCATTATAGCTTAATTTTTGGATGTTTTACAGTAAATAAAAATTGCTTTAAACAATTTTACTGTGAATTAAAATAGCTCGTAATTTTCCAACAACATTATGAGTTATCTATAGTTTTTAAGTCCTCTATGTTCCTGAATAATCCGAATTCACCGTATAGTTAAAATATCACCTTCTAAAACCCTCCTCTCACCCCTACTTTGACTAAATAAGTACATCTTAATGCATGAGCAAAAGTGTGGAATATTTTCGAATCCGAAAGTTAAAAATTGTTAATATTTTTATTGAAATGAAGGGAAATGTGGATATTTTCAAATGGAGCAATTTTTATTAATTTCATAAAACATTAAACTGAAACAAATAAGAAGAATACATTTTGACCAAACACTACTTCTTTATTGTTTGCTAATGGATTCTAAAACCCTCCGAGCTTTTGCCCATGCATTGGGATGGATTTAATTCATCGAAATAGGGATGAAAAGAAAGATGGAAAGATTAGATGCTTACATTTAACACTAAAGTAACTCAGATTACTTTCGGAAATAAAATATTTACATTAAAAAATGATATGACATTCGCATACATCTGAAAAAAAAATTGAACTAAAAAGGATTTAAGAGGGTGAAAATTAAGGTCAAAGATTGACGAAGGATTCCGAAAATGCCCTCATCATCCGGACCTCATCCTTTAGTGAGACAAAATCGTCGGAAGTGATAATATTAGGATGCTGAAAAGACCAATACTGATTTGATTTAATTCTGAGGCAAGAGCCATGTGCCATATTATTTCATGAATGATTTATGTATTACTCACAAAAATATTTTTCCTGCCTGTGAATTTTTTTAAATATAATAAAAATAAAGTGGAAACAAAATAAGAGCATAAAGCAATTGGTTTGAAGTTTAATTATACTAACGTCCCATTTAAAACAATTCTAGGGATATTTTGGGTGGATTTCGAAATTAAGAGTGTGGTTAGATAACGAGAACCACATTTCAGCTATGGTTCTCGTCACCTCTCAAAATTTCTTTTCCAAACCAGCGAAAAAACGTTTGGCCCAGACGTATTACGGTTTTTCTATGGAATTGGGTCTCAAACTTGAAACTCTCTGCTCTGAAGCTGAAACCTTTCCCCCAAGTCTCCGGGACTAAACTGAGTTTAAAATGAAGTTTTAAATAAAGGATTGTTTTAAATGTTAAAAACAGAGTTTAAAATACGTTCTTACCTTAATGCGATAAAATATGGGATTCTTTTCATAACATCTTTTTGTGGGTAATCAGTTCGAAATTAAATCGTATTTTTACGAAACTATGTTTAACTCTAAATTTCATTCAGTATAGATAAAATATTTAAAGACAATATCATGACTCCTAACTTCTGTTTATACAGAAATATTCTTTCAGAAAGATTATTTCAAAAATGGAATTGCCTTCAAAGGTGAATTTTTAGTCCATTTCACTTTTAAATACAAAAAAGAAATATTATCGTGTAAAACGATAGATTTTTCACGTGAGATACGTTCTTATCCTTCCTTTTTTTCTCATCAATATGCTAATAATATGGAGATTAAAAGAAGATGAAGACGAAATCCCAAGAGAGTGAAAAATGATCGTTTGTTATTTCTCGTTCGCATTTTGATCGCTTTCTAAAATGGACTTTAACGCCTCCATTTTATAGCATCGATCAAAATCTTTTGGTAGCAGGATCTTGTTTACCTTGCGAAATCGGATTTAAATCTACTTAACAGAACGTTATTTTTATCTTCAAATACGAACAGTCACTTGATCTGTGCCTTTAGTCAAATTGTATTTTTTTTCCATTAGTAATAGTGAGATTAAAACTCTATATTCTATCTATTATTCTATTCTATTTATTTATATAGTTATTCAAAAATTTTAAGATTAAAATGTTAAAGAGGAACCTAATAAATTGAAGGAATAAAATAAAGACTATAATTTCGTTATAACCAAATCCAAAGAGTCTGTCTATCCGAGAAATTCTTAAGAAGGTATTTTGAACCATATCAAGATTTACGTGGTTTGTCAGGTGTGACCTATGAAGTGCAAGATTTTGATCCTGTCTCCCGGAGAATTGAGTTATATCAACATCCAGTTTTAAAATAACCCTGTTATTTTGGGATGGAATGTTGTAATTTTAAACCGCTTTCAGGTGACGAGGAATACACCTGAGTTGGCACTCCTTCTCATAACTTCTGCACTACATCATCAGGTGGACGTTTGGCTCCGACGGATTTAGAAAGCTTACAAGGCAGTTCTTTAGGGGAGTAGGGTCTCGATTCTTAAAGCCTTCGGTGCAGAAGTCGAGATCACCAGGTCACGGCGACCATGTGTTTTTCGGAGAAGAAAATCAAGAGATGCTGCCCTTGTATTACAGTCGAGAAAATTGAAACTGAAAGTAGACGAAATCATGATGTGTTTCTTGTTGAAATGAAAAATGACCAAAGATACCCATGACACATTTCTAAAAGAAAGCTCTTAATCTGAGAAATAGCGGAGCAACATCGCATAAATCAAAGCAAAAAGCAATCGCCTTGGCTCATTCGTCAGAGCGTTTCGTTTGATAAGTGGTTGGTATGAGGTTCGAATCGTAGCTGCTGTGTTTTATTCAAAGATCGGAGTTATTTTATTTAAATTGTTTCTCTAAGGTCTGTAAGGTTCTAGATATTTATTAAATGATCAATATTTTAAAGTTGTTTTTTTAAGAATAAAATCGAATTTTAAGAATAAAATCGGATTTATCAAACCTCAAGTTCTTATTTTTCGATGGTTACAACATTTTTAGAGCATACGTTTTTTTCAAATGAACCACAAACTTGATGACCCACCGAAAACACCCAGAAAAACTCGAATGACTGAGTCGCTGCAACAGCCACATTGCTGGGAACTGTGGTTGAGTTCACAGGCCACGGCACAACTCTTCCTTAAGGAAATACATCGATGGAAGAAACCAGACACTCGCCTTCTAGTGTAGTCACAAGAATGGACAGAACCAGTCACCATGGCGGAAGCTTCTCATTCTCAATGACGAGGTGTCCCTACTATGAGATTTCTTACAGATGAAAAAAAAAGACTGATTGAAACTTTTCTTCTTATAAATTACAGAATTTGCATCCATCAATGAAATCATCAAATCAATTTTTCCTTTCAGCAAAATTATTACTTTTTTTAAGTCTTATTCTCCCAAATATGAAAGTTACATTTCGAAAACAAAAGCAATGTTCTTATTGCAAATAAATGCTAAAACGTTTCTGTTTCAAAGATCAAACAGACGAAAAATCCCATTCTGCAATAAAATTACTACAAATAAACCTTAGACAAAAGTGACAAAGTTTTGTATAGATTAAGGGTTAAACCAACGCTTTGTTCTGATTAAAAGGAAATCTTAGAAAAGGAAGAAAAAGCGCAAATGGACCTTTCAAAATTGTCTCGAATCAGCAATCTCTGCCCACCGACGAGAGTTTGACTCCCAAAGATAAATATTTTCCCTTCGGAGAATTTATTGACTGAAGCTAGGATTTGCTGATATCCGAAAGGGAAAATTAAATTCTCGCCATATTTTCTAGGAGGATAGTGAGAATCTGAATTGTGTTAGGCTGTTTTAGTATGTCACTGTTGTTCATTTTATTTAGTGAAAATGTACAATTTTTTAAGATCATCATGAGTAACGACACTCCAATCATTATGTAAAATCAAAGATTCATTAGCTATTAATTACCCTGTAGAAGTCATATGTAAAAAAAAAATTATTACTCCAGAAAATGCCATTTTTTTCTTATTGAGCCCAGATAAATTTAAAAGTTAGAAAAAGTAAAAAGCAATTTTTAATAAATGTTTTAATTCATTTTATGATAAAATTATATAAAATTCATTTAATGATAACAAATTAATAATGGGATGTGAGCCGGAATCCTATTACATAATAGGAAATCAATAAAAAGGCATTAGATAATTTAATATGAAATCAAAGATTCATTAATTCTTAATCAAGCTGTAGAAATCACATATGATAAAATTTTATTAAGCCTAAAAAGAAGAATATTTTTTAATAAGGGTTTATAAATTGTAAAATTGGATTCGCTGGGAAGAATTAAAAAGGAAAGTTGATTAAGAGATTATTGTGACTAATAGATAAGTTTAATTTAATAGTAACTAATTTTGAGGGGATGTACGATGAAATCACATTACATAATATGAAATCTATAAAAGGGTATTCGATAATTTAATGTAAAATCAAATATTCTTTAATGCAATTAAGCTGAAGAAGTCGCATAATGAAATATTATTAATATTTTTTAAAACATTTTTTCCTTAATGAAGGCGGATAAATTGAAAAATTAAATTTGATTAGAAGAATAAGAAAATAATCTCGATTAAGAGATTGTTTTGATTATTAGATAAATTTATGTTATAATTAATTAATTAGGTGATGTGCAATGAAATCACATTACATTATAGAAAATTTATAAAAGGGTATTAGATCATTTAATGTAATATCAAAGATTCATTAACTCTTACTTAAGTTGTAGAAATCATGTATGATATTATTATATAATTGCTAAAAAGCCTAATTTTTCCGTAATGAAGTCGAAAAAACTAAAAAATTAGATTTATTAGAAAAATTAGAAAATAAATTTTATTAAAAAAATTCTTTTGATTATTCTTTAAATTTAATTTAATGACAACTAATCAATTAGGCTATGCTCAATGAAATC
The DNA here is from genome assembly GCA_026543055.1 of Argiope trifasciata. Classification (NCBI taxonomy): domain Eukaryota; kingdom Metazoa; phylum Arthropoda; class Arachnida; order Araneae; family Araneidae; genus Argiope; species Argiope trifasciata. The sequence continues at coordinate 518,595 of JAPMOQ010063627.1, forward strand.
ACATTACATAATAGGACATATAAAAAAGGGCATTAGATAATTGCAACAATATTTATGATAAAATGAAAGTATAGGGTGCGCCAGAGAAATTAACTTATTTGAAAGGTCAGTAAAAATAAAAGTACTTCAGTTATTGTTTTAATTCTTTTTTATTTGAGAATACAATACTCCAAATGTTTTTCATATAGTTTTGAAAAAGACATCGGTTAAATGGCGATCCCCATTGCGCATACACTGATTTTTGGAGCTCGTGTGCACTCTTTGTAGCATATCAATCGGTATGTTGGCAATGGCGTCTCGAATGTTGCTCTAGAGGGGAGCTATTGTCCGTGATCGATCGACATAAACCAGGGATTTCAAAGTGAGCCTAGTCACTGAAAAAAACGACAGCGTCTTCACGCAGGTTGTCAAGCAGCATTTCACATGCATTTTGACGGGCAACAAAATCGCGTTCAGTTAAATCTTGCACAACAGCCAATTTATAGAGAGGAAATTGAAGGTCTTGATGGAGAATTCGTCGAAGAGTGGTGTCAGAAATTGGCAGAGCAGCTGCGTATTTGCGAGTCGAACGCAGAACTGGCTGCCTCACTCTTTCGACAGTTTCCGGGGTTCTAGTGGTCCGTCGATGTCCATTTCTGGATTTAGAGACACTCCCGAAATGAGTTAACCCACGACAGAATATAATTACGGCCAGGAATGGGTCTGTGAGGAGGAATTCCAAACTAGAGCGGAAGACACGTTGCGTAGCAACAAGTGGATTAGAAAAGGAACTCTCGATGGCGAAGACCCATTGCCCTCTAGACCAAAGCATGATGACAACCAACTAGAAGTGGAAACAAACTTCGGTACTTTCCTCTCAAGTAGCTTTACCTATCACCCCTCTACCAACCCAACTCACTGCTCGGGAGTTTTTTCAAATAAGTAAGTTTCTCTGGCCCACCCTATACATCTTTCATTCTTGCAACGATGATTTTACTTTCCTGCATCTTTTTATTACAATAAGACGAGAACGTCTATATTTCTTTAAAAAATTGTTTGACTATTTCATGGATATTTCAATATATCTATTATTTCAATATTTTATCAAAATTTTGCACTAATTCAATACAAAAAAATTTGCAACAAAAGAATAATTTTAGCAATTTTAGTCATACATGGCTTCATTATAGAAGAAATCGATCTGTAATTCTATTTTAAGAAATGTTTTAAAAAAATATCTCAAGACATACAGTAGTATTTCAAAACTTACAAATAATTCATTTTTAAAATTATAAACTGTCTTTAAAAATGTATATTCATGGCTGTTAAAAAGAATTTCAGTTTCAATTTTTTTTTCTTCATAATGTTTTTTCCCCAAGGACATATCGATCCGGAATTCCTTCACAACTGCATTCTTTAAATTTTCTTTGTATTTAACAAAGTACGTTGGTTTATGGGCAATAAATTTCCTTACTTTAATTTTTCTTCTTTTCTATCACGTTTTTAAAGATAGAAATTTGTAATTGATTCTTTTCTGGCTTCACAACAAAATAAAATTTTGAAATTGGGCATAATTTTTTATTCTTGTTGAAAAGGCAATATTTTAATTCTTAAAAATTCTGTTATTAAAATATTGCTTAATATTATGAAAATTTACTTCAAGTCATTTGGGTATAAACTAAATAAAAAATAATTATAAGATCCCATAATAATTTCAATATTGAATCCCAAAATATAGTAAAAATTAAAAAGTAGGAACTGTTGCACGAATCACACATTTATTAAAAGATGAAATTCACCGCTTATCATAGAAGCCATAATACGAAAGAAAATATAAGAATAAAGGCAGTTGTCATCATTTAAACAAAATAAAATCTGAAATAATAAGAAAAATTCAAATTATATAAAAATATTGAGCTGCTCAGTGTCACTATAAAATTGATATTATGAATATGTTAAAATGGTTATTAAATAAGTTCATAAAAAATAAGTGGAAAAACTAAAAGAGCTGTGAAAAATATTACAAGCAAACGTATATACTTTTCTCACTTCTTTGCATATTTATCAAATGCCATATTTCATTTTTTAAGCATAAACATTTATATATACATGAAAAGATAAACAATCACAATAACCTTTGAAAAATTTATTTCTGAGTTAAGCATATATTTTTTATTAGTAAAATATGATAATATAATCCAATT
>JAPMOQ010063627.1:520787-532537 GCA_026543055.1 Argiope trifasciata
TTAAGCATATATTTTTTATTAGTAAAATATGATAATATAATCCAATTCAGACATTAAGCTTATTCAGCATTTAGATTAATCGATATCACATATCTCTGCTAATAATGATGAAAATGGGTAAGTGCTTGCGTTAGCTCTCTCCAAGGCAAACCGTTTGCTCTAAAGGGACCATATTTGTAACAGATATATTTTGGTGAAGGAAATTACGCACGTGTGTACGATATATTTATTTATTTACTGAAATTTTAATTATATTGATTGATTAAAAATTAAACAAGATTTTAGCATCTTTCAGTGATAATTTTATGATTAGAATAGGTCAAATACCCGATGAAAAATGTGTCTATTGGGTCACCAAAAGCGGCTATTACACAAATAACAGAATTATGGACTGACACTCATTTACGGATTAGTTGCAAAATTTTATATGGAATCATATTTTGAAATACAATGTGGTTGTAATTTAAGTTTCACTTTAAGATGGAAAGAAAACAATTGGATAAAAGGAAAAGTACCGGGTTAAATGTAAACAAACTTGGTAATAATTAAAAGAAGATCAGGAGCAATATTCATAAACAAAATAGGGAAAGGAAACATCAGTTTAAAATATGTTTAATAGTTTCTGATACATGTTACAAAGTCTATTCAATGTATGTTATCTCAAAATCCACTGTTAAAGATAATCTAAGCTATTTGGTGGACCTGGAAGATACTAAACACCAAAATGTGCGTAACATTCTTCCTGATATACTAAGAATACTGATGTGAATGTAGTAATGCTATTTAACTTGCTTTCAGAAAATGGCAGCGCCGCATTGAACATGCTCTGTAACATGTTTCAGAAATGATGAAACACATTTTAAACAGATTATTTGAAGTTCTATTTTGCTTAACTATATTGCATACAGCGCTATTTCTCCACTGGTGGGGAGTTTTTAAAGTTTTTTGGTGGAAAATAAATTTCTCATGACCTCTTATTAACTATTACCAACTTTGATAACATTTAGTCCTGTAGTTTTCATTTGATGACTACTTCAAAGGGAAACTTTAATTATAACCATCTTATGTAATACAAAATGAACTTATGGCGAGTATACTTATTACTGAAATTAGTTTTATGGATATTTATTCACAGAAATCTATCAAATTCATTCAATTTTTCTTTCCGAATTTCATACCATCTCTTTCCATGCTAGATGCCATGGAAAGTAGTAAAGTTTTGTTCTACGGGACTTTATGATTGCAGGTTCGAGACCTGATTCCCTCGAAGAAATTTTCGGGAAACTCGTTCACATTAAATCTATCGTTGCCAAATGCCGTCTCTTTGGAGACTGCCAATTAAGGTCCTTGTCATCTGACCGTGGATGAAAATGAAGAGGTCAGTCCCAAAAGAGTCTTAGTGCTGCTTTAAATCAGAAAGTTAATAAAAGCTAAACTAAATCTGAACTACACATCTGGAAAATTAAAAAGGATTCAATATTCTTTAATCTTATTTTACATAAAATGGATAAAAGAATATTTCTGATTCAAATGTTTTGGCACTTAATCTTAAATTCACATTGAAAACTCGAAAATGATTCGCAACAAAATGTTAATAATAATGTAATAAAGAATAGCATTTTCAGTGTAAAGAAAGCATTTATTTAAATTTATAATAATAAATAGTTATCCGTAATTATCTATGATATTTCACATCATGTTCTTTTTTCACATAGAAAGGATTTATCACACGTATCTATGAAAATCGTAGATATTATCGATGTCAGTCTGAAAATGAATTATTTCATCACTTGTCAAGATAGGATTGGACCTCTCAGCTCTTGTCACCGTTGAGTGTTTCATGGGTCATTAATAGGACTTTGGTAGTGTCCGTTCTTGTTTACATCACGAAGGACTCGATTTCTGAGAATTAATTGAGCTCGTGATGTCGTAATCTTCAAAGCTCTGCTTGATTGGTGGAGATGTTATAATTCTGAAACATTGCATCTGATAGCCTAATTTAATTTGATGTCATTTAAATGAAGAAATAAGAAATTTATTTTCTTTTTATTACTTTAGAATGAAGATTTGCTCAAATTAAATTTTTGAGTGAAAAACTCTATTGTTTCTAAACTCTATTATTTTAGTATTAAATAACTAGTGATATTTTTGAATTAATGGTTTATCATAATTTCATGTCATATTTATTGATAGTATATCAGGAAACAGATGAAGATATTGAGATATACTTTTAAAATATACTTTTTTTAATCAAATTTATTAGATGTGCATTTCGAAATTTGTTCTGGCTAAATCTTTGAAGATTCCAATACAATTTTTAAATTGATTATTTTATTTAAAAAGAACATAATGTGGCTCTTTTTGGATAAGTATTTCAAGATAAAATACTATATATTACCTAATAGAAAATTTAAATGATTAAAAGGAAAAAATTAAGTGAAACTTATTTTTAAGAAGGTAAATATTTATTTAAGCACTATCTTAATAATTATACATTAAGTATTATTATTATTTACAGTTTTGACAACCTTAAAAGTATATTATCTTTATCCTTTCAAAAATCAAATTGTTTAAGAGCTTTTTTTAAAAGAGTCGTAGGTATAAAAACATGAATCAGCTTATTTGTTTTAATATCAAATTCGACAATTCACACAGATACTGTTTATAGTTTGGAGTATTTTGAATGTCATTTATTCTTAAAGTCATATTTAATATGGTAGCTTCAAATAAGTTTTATGATTAAGTTACAGTACAACTAATCTCGCTTGGTGACCCTTATTAAGATTACAAAGCATATAACAAAATTTGAGTTTACATCGTCATATTTAAGACAAATAGTAATAATAGCATAATGAAGTATATAAATCAAGATGGCGATAGCAAAAATATTTAAAAACCCTTATGAAGTTTTATTTTTTTACTAGCAACAATAAAACATTTGATAACAATATCAGGTACCTGAATTGCTAATTTGTAATTAAATGAACAATTGCAATATACCACACATTAAATGTGAGAGGAACATAGTTTGTCCTCTTTAAGCTTAAAAGTGGAGAATTTCACTTTCCAAAAACAGAGCATATGCATTTATTTACCTTAAGAAACGAATAAGGCGTTCTCCCCAAAATTTTCGAGCATACCCTCTACCAAATTTTTTGTGTCAAAGAGCGCCTGGCATGGCATAAGCGTGAAATAGTTACAAAATATTGACATTTGGCGAGAATTTAACATTTTTAATAAATCTGTCTTGTCATCCTGGGTGAGTTATTTCCGATTTACCCCTAGCATGCATTAACAGTAGCCTAAGATGGTATTTGTGTTTCAGACACGATTTTTCTCAAAAGATTGAAACAAAAACTTGACTCAAACCTGCACTTGTAATCACGACTTCTCTTACTAAATTTAATATATTTAAGTCAATGCGTTTTTGAGTTATTATGCTTACTTGTTTCTGAAAATATAGACCGACAGACAGTCAAATCAAAGTTGGATTGTGCTAAAAATGTGTCAAGTATCAACATTATACATGTTGAATCTATGGACCGAATTTATATATCTAACTCTTTTCGTTTTGTAACTATCATGTTAACTGATATTCCAAGGTCAGACAGACAAACATCCACTGAAAAATTTTACTCATAATTTGATAGAAATCTACAAATTCGGTGTAAAGACCGTATAATGATTTGAGTTATCTTTGTCACAGATCGATAGACAAACCGATATTTCCCAAAAATGGGAACTTTGAAGGCAGGAAGATCAGAAAAGTAGAAATTCGTCGAACTTTCAGGATCGATATTTTTTGAATATCTATACTTTCTGTATATTATGTAGGCAAGAAAGTAAAAACGCTTTACACTTTCTGATTCCCCAAAGTAATTTCTTACTTATCTTATCCAGCATTAAAAAGTAGTGATAAAAAATATTTGTTTCTGTTACAGGCTTTAAAAACGATATGACAGTTGGAGACTGCTGAAATTTTCGAATTATTGTAAAATTCAGAGATATCTATTGAGTACTATAATTTCCAAAATGGTTAATTTAGTGTATTTATTAAAAACCTTGAATGAATGATCTTTATATTTCTAACAATAAATAAAACGCTGACTGAAAAACGTGTTATTCAAAAACTAGAAAAAAAAATTTTAGTAAAAAAAATCACTTAATCAAACTTTTTTCGTAAGTTATATGAAATTTTTCTACAAAAGTAGTCTAAAGTAACTTTTATTTAATGGAAAATCTATTTTTAATAGCTATCAGAAGATTTCGAATTTTAATTTAATCGGAAAAAACTGTTAATCCTTATGTACCAAAGCCGCTAAATCACCAGTTTAAATTTTACAAATATTATCAAATTACTAATATTATCATTTTTATAAAAAGTTAAGATAGTATCACTATTTATTAACAACGTTTACTATATTTAAAAAATTCGTAATTAAGGTTTCATACAAAACCATTTCAATGACTGTGGTAAAATTTTGTAATAAACATTATTTTTCATTATGTAAGAAAAAAAAAGGATTATGTAAGATAATGTAAGAAAAAAAAGCCCTAAAAGGATTTTATCCAATAGGAGATCGGAAATTTTGACAGCAATTTTACGAATTAATATATCTTTAATGATACTGTAAAATCAGTCTCAGAGGAATCAAAAGAAAAGTCACAAGCAATCATCGCAAGTTAAATTATTGCTATGTTGTGAAATTTAGAGAAATCAACTGGGATAATTTTCGTATCCAACTGCGATTTGAAATGCACAAACAAAATATTTTATTTATTACTCTAAACAGTTAAAAATTTTGCCACCGTAGGTAATACATTTGATGCCAAATTACGCGCTTAATTCAAAATTTAGTAAAACATCTAGTTTGTGAAAATTAAACGAACAATTAAACATTTACCGAGATTGTCATATTTAGACCTGAAAGTTGCAATATTAATGGTTTATGTTTTTAAAAAATATATTTGCGCATGCAGTCGTATTTCACAATTTCAAGAAATTAATAAAACAAAAAGACAGAAACAAAATTCGTAGTAGCATACCACATCTATTTATTTGGATTTAATATTCATCCAACCATTTCAGTTCTAGAGTGGAATTGCGTCTGAAGAAACAGAAATGTTATTTTAATAAAAAAAAATTATTCAGTGAACTCTCTTTTTCAGCTTTAAAAGAGTATTTATGTTTTTCAACAGTCCCCATATAACTTGACGATTTCCAGATTATGCCAAGTTTCTAATGTTCTATTATATAAAAAGATTCCAGGATTTCAAAAAAAGATGGTTGACGATTTCAGTTGGCGTCGTTTACTTATTTTTTGATTCCTTGTTCAGCCTTAAAAATAAAAAAGCACCATTTCCATAATATGAAAAAAAAATTATTCAGTTAACTCGCTGTGGAGCTTAAAAATGCATTTACGTTTTTTTAACGATCTCCTAGTTATTTGGTGATTTCGATTATCGTCGGTTTGCTTTTCTTTTTTTATTGTGCTGCTATAAAAATAAACAAGCTCCATATCAATAACTTGAAAATACATATAGAAAATACCATCAATATAAAATGAAAATTTATTCTTATTTCTTAGAGAAAATTAAAACAATACTGGGAATAGGAGTGTCATTGGAAGAAACCATTTTTATTAAGATGCTCTTAAAAAGTATTTGCAAATACAAATATTATACAAATCATTGAATCCATTCTCTCTCAAATTCAGATGGGGCCATTGGTATGCAATAAAGTAAAATGCTCGAATCCAGGTGACGCCATTGATATGAAAACGAAAATATTATTAATTTAATTTATAGACTAATTTATAGTTGTTTTAAAATGCTTGCAAATATTATAGAATCTTCAAATCATTCTTACTCGAATCTGAAGAAACAGAATTGTTATTTTTATAAAACAAATTATTCAGTTAACTCTCTTTTTCAGCTTTAAAAAAGGTTTATGTTTTTCAACAGTCCCCATATTACTTGGCGATTTCCAGATTGCGCCAAGTTTCTATGGTTCTGGCGACTTTGGTATCGAATAAAAGTAGAATTAATTTATAGACTAGTTTATAGTTAATTTAAAATACTTAAAAATATTATAAAATCATCGAATCATTCTTACTCGAATGTAGTTAGCGCCGCATGTATGGAATAAAAATATGATTAAGAAAATTTATAGACTAAGAATCAAGTTCTGAAAAATGAAAATAGGCAGATATTAATGATAAAATACTAGTGTATAAAATTTCAGGCCTCCAACGCATTTTGAAGTAGATGAAAAATTTATTATCAATTTATATCTTTAGAATATGAAACCAGTCGAATTAAATTAAACTGAAAATACTGGATGATTATAATTAAAGTCCCTTTTAAAATGGTTATAAAAAGAAAACTACTGTGCCAAATGTTATAAACTTGGTAATAGTTTTAAGGAAGTCATGGAAATTTCTTTTCCTTCAGAAAAAGATGGAAATGGTTGAGAAAACTCCCCAGCAAGGGAAAAATGGAGCTGTATTCAATATTCATAAACAAAATAGGGCCTGAAGACAACGGTTTAAAATGTTAAATAGTTTCTGAAAAGTGTTATAAACATGTTCAGCTTGTGTTATCTCAAAAACATTATTTATGGTGATAATCTAAACAATTTGACAGAACTGAAAAATACAATACACAATTTGTGTGAAATATTCCTCCTTGGAACTTGATTCCATATCATCTTAGGCAGCTGGACTTGGAGATCATCCTTGAGATACTCCTGATATGGGAAAAGCTACTGTTGAAAATGCAGTATCTCAAATTAACTTGATTTCAAAATATAAGGGACGCCACATTGGATATTGTTTGCATGACCATTTTAGAAACGATTAAACACATTTTAAAACGATGCCTTCATGTCTTTTATGATTTATCAATATTGCAAACAGCGCCATTACTTCCCTGGTGACGAGTTTTTTGAACACATCCTTTTTCTGACTGAAAAAAATTCCCATGACACCTTTATACTATTATTTATTCGATAACATTTTGTCCAGTAGTTTTCCTTTTCTGACCATTTCAAATAGGAACTTTCTTTTATAACCACCCTGTATATTATACGGTAACAGATCAAAAACCATATAAACTAGAAACATAAAAAAGAAGAAAAATTGTATCGATATTGCATTAATGCAATATTATGCAAGACTTAAAAGAGAAAAATATTTATCACATCATCTATCGAATACATCTTTTAGCAGATTCGATAGAATATCAGTCTGACTAAGATGGATCACATCGCCACTTGTCAAAAGAGGAAATGTCCTTTTAGTATGCGTCATTCAGTCGTTACTGCTGGGATCATTTCTTATTTGCTCCAGGCTTGACGCAACGAATTTGATTTCATTGAAATTTAATTCAGACTCGTGATGACGCAGTCAATAAAGTCAATGTGAATTATAGGAAAGCGATTTAATTCTGAGATCTGATAAATAATGTTGAAGAAATCTATTTGACGATTCCTGGAATGAAATAAGGGGGTATTGCATAAAACATTTAATCTTAGACGAGGTATAAATGCCTCAGACTTTTTATAGATAATTTTCTAACTCGAATTTGCAAGTCAATCTAAAACAGTAAATAGTTGTTCAGTTCATCAGTTTGTAAAAATCAGTTGTTTCTAAAATATCAAATTAATTTTCATGATTCAGCCGTGATAATATAAGAACAGAGTTTACTGCCATGGTGAAATCTAGTTATATATAAACCATTATCTTAGCTTTAATAAGGAATAAAGATGGACGGCTAGCTTTCTTAGTATAATTAAATTTTAAAAAATTCTTTCAAAAATTAAGTATTGAGGACTTTTAATGCATTCCTCAGCACCAGTCAAGAATTCTTTGTCTAATTTTGACATCATTCTTTCTAGTGTTAAGCGGTACTTAACTTCATTTTCCTCTTAAATCTTAAAGATTGTAAAACACTTTTCTTTTCAACTTTAAATGTTGTAAAACTGTCCAATGCACAAAAATTGCTATTTGATGCAGCATTAGGCAAAAAATAATGCAGTCTTCATAAGTGAAAATAAATAAAATCTCTTTTGTATTTTTGTAACTTAAAAAAATATGGATACCCTTGAAAATTAAACAATGGAACTGAACTCGCCCAACTGTTCAACAAAAAGCTAACATTGCAATTATAATAAATTTAAATTAATAATAGAACATTAAAAGAAAGGAAAGGTTTCCATCAAAATCTACACCTCGAATATGGGGAAGAAACGCTTCAGGTATGTAACTAATTTTCGCTTCTTAGTGGGTATATAAAGGCTACAGGATCGAATTATTTCCACTTTCATGTCAAAATACACTTCTTGTGCAGGAATCGAGTATGACCTGTAGAATTCTCCTTCAATTCGCCTTCCATGATCTCACAAGGAAAAGCATTTAAATTACCCTTAGAGTGGATCCTTATTTTACAGTTATTTTGCAAACATATATCTATTCAATAATACATAACTAATTAATAACATACACCAAAATTTCAAATTCATATTAATAAATAAAAAATAACATTTTGTCATACATAAATATTTCATAATTCCAATTAATTAACATAATATGTTTTTATATTTTTCCCATCTACAGTTTATAACGATACTTTTTCATAAATGATGAAACAATCATCACCATTTTAGATCGACGGCAATTGAGGATCTTCACTTTAGACTGAAATTCCGTCTGTACTTAACATGAGTTAAATGTACATTCGTCTCAGATGCCACATAATCAAAAAAGAGTTTCCTTGACTATTTGGCATCAAGAAAAATGGCATGAATTCACATAATATCTTAAGTCAACGCATCATTAGGTATAAAATGCTGTGTTCTATTACTAATTTGTAGTGTTTGAAGTGACACAGTCGATCAAGTACCTAAATTTTTAAGCCCTCCCCTCCCCATAATTTTCTCATAAAATTTGAGTCTATAATTAATTTTTAACAAAATAATTGTACGGTATTTGGTTATATTTATCTATATTTAATTATTATATTTATCTAGTTTATAAATATACTGAATTTACAATTTATAGATCTAATTTCATTCATTAATTTCTCTGCTCCACCGAACTTTTTTTATTTCGCTGACTTAAAGCACCGCACGAAACAGGGTAATGGTTACTATATCAAAATATTATCCCATGCTTATTTTAAAGATTCATTAGATATACCATCTACTGAATAATTATTCTGGTGCATACGTCGCATATTTCGCCAAATATCGTCAACCTGACGTAGATCGATGAGATCGTAACTGGGCGAAAGAGGATTGGGCTTATTAGTTCGCGTCATCTTCGAAGATTTCATGAAGCACTACTAACAAGCAGTTATGTAATCACGAAGCAGCTACTACATTCAAGATATCAAATTAACCTCAAATTGTAAACTAACTGCACGTAGTTTACCATGAAAAATTAAATTAGCAGCAATTCTTTGTAGCACAGGCTGTTAGTAATTAAAATTAAATAATTCATTTTTGTCCAGCAGAAGTATTATTTCTTTGAATTTCTCATACAATTACTGTATGCAGAGTATTTTGGGTTTAACTTTGTAGTAGAATGTAGATATTGGAATATGCATTACAAACTTTTTTCCTAAGAGGAAAAGGATTAAAAATTTGATAAAAGTTTATAGTTAAGTTTTAGTTATATTAGCGTCCCATTTTAAAGCAACACTAGGACTGTTTTGGGATGGACATTGTTATTCTGAACTACTTCAGATGATGAGAGCGACTTATGAACTGGCATTCTGCTTCCCAAACTTCTACATGCACCAGAGGAAAGACGTTTGTAATTCCATACATAGTTTACACGATGGTTCTTCGATGGAATTGGATATCGAGCATGATACCCTCCGGTTCCGATGTCTTGGCTTTGTTACCAAGCCACCACAGGTGACCAATAAAAATCTATAGTTTTAATAATGAGGTTTCATATTGAATTTCGCTATTTCTAATTTGTTATAAATCTGACTTATCATTTTCCTTCTCCCAGAAACAAAACAATGCATAATTTCATATAAAATACCTATTTTGGGATGAAAAACCACAAATAAAATTTAATTACTATAGCTTGATGGAAGTTTAAATTATCGTGTGCGTATACACATGGGTGTACAAATTTTATTGTGGTGGACTTGATAGAGATTGAGCTCAAAACACGACAGAAAGTACCATTTTGATGCAAAGGCAACACTCCAAGTCTCATCTATCTAAAGAGTATAGTTTTTTTTAATTGTATTCGTTTATTTTTTCTTTTAAAATTCAAGGGGATCTGAAATGTGGCGATGCATAAAAACCTAGATACAAGTTTTTTGAATGATTACAGTGATTTCTCTAGTACTTTTTCACCATCTCTAGCCAAATATAGGCGACATCTAGAATAAATAACATCCATATACATAAGTTAGATCTTAGTTATTAAATTTTTTTAACTCTTAAGATGGGTTTACATTCAACCAGCTATAACCCATCAAATAAGACCACGCATGCACAGAAACTACACAGTCACAAGTGCTTGCCCCATCGAAAAAAGAACTTGATATTGTTCTCTCTTTCAGGACATGTTCAATCTTTCTTCTACGCATGCGTTAATTACTGGACTCTGATAATTGGTTGCCACCTTTGGTTGTCCATTATATAACCACCCTTTATTCCAATCAAAAATACTAGCCTCATTTATCTCTAAGCTTGAAAACAATATACCTAAATATAAGCCAAAATGTTTCGTAAGACCTCGAATCATGAAGCCTCATTAATATTTTAAGGAGAATAACATTTATTCCTTGTATATTTCACTAATGAGAAAATAAAAACAGGGGTTTTTTTTGCGATGTCTCGAGGAAGTAACTATATCTTACAATGTGTATTTTTGAGTTGATCCCTTATTGCGTGCTTTTAGCCAGATGCACTTCTGCAATAATCGTTTTCTCGTTAAGTCATTTAAGTCATAGAAGACTTGATTTCCAGGTATTTAATTGGACTCATACGATGGCATGTATAATATGAATTATGAGGTTATCATCTGATTTTGAGAAGTATTAATTTTTGAAGATGAAATTAAATTGAATGAATGTTTAGAGGAAAATATGAGCAATTTTTCATAACCTGAAAGTAATTTTGATATATGAGAAATTAATCTAATTATTACTCAGCTGAAATTGATTACCCGGAATTTCTCTCAATTAAAATGTTATATTGGATATCAAAAGTTAATCTCCTCTTTTCGCTTAACTTTTCAACAGCGATGACTGAAATCTTATAGCAATATTCCCAAGGTATAGCAATTTTCCTATGCATTATATATAACGAGATTACTTATCAATTTAAACTGAAATTGTATTAGGTGTTTTTACCACTCAAGTAATACGAAATGCTTAAAATTTGCGAAATACAAATTTAGTTAACATCTACCGTTTATTGTGAACAAAGCAACATGCGCATGTTTCTGTCAGAGATAAAAATGAAATACGGAATATTTTAAAAAATTAATTCATAATTTTTTAGCGCAATGGCGCTGCAAATGCCTTTATCGTGTGGAACATAGATACTTCATAATACAGGGCGATTCATAAAGAAATATACACTTTCCAGATGCTGTAAAATAGCAATAGTCAAAGACAATACCTTAGCGGATTGTTAAGATAGATGTGTTTACACGTATATAGTATAGCACTGTGTGTGTGTGTGTGTGTGTGTGTGTGTGTGTGTGTGTGTGTGTGTGTGT